>CASBWL010000215.1:0-92621 GCA_949130495.1 Sambucus nigra
TATATGCTCGTTAACCAGACAACCTCGGATTTCTACGTTAACATGTTTTGCAGGGGTTAATTGAGCTTTTATAGGTATTTGGATGCTAAGTGTGAAGTTCAGATGCATTCCGCTCGATTTTCGTACGCGATCGCATGTTCAAGGGCAATTTAGTCTTTTCAAAGCTTGGGCACCTAGCCCATCACCTACACAAAAGTTGTAGCCCTCCTCGCAAGCTTCGCGTGGCCGTGAACGGTGCACGATTCCGATTCAAAATGAAGAAGTTACGGCGATTTTAGCAGACGGGAAATGCAAGCATGCAAAAACAGCAATGCAGTGTGCTGATACCTGTTTGATCGATCGATCAATCAAAAGGATCGATCGATCGATCCTTCACGCCAGTGGAATTTTTTATTCATGATTGATCGATCGACCAAAGGGGTCGATCGATCGATCCCCTATTTCCAGGAGATATTTTGCCTTATATTTTATTTTCTCTTTTCTTTTCTTTTTCTTTTCTCACTTGGTATATAAGATTTTTTTTGTTGTAAATATCAGATATATTGTAGTATAATTAGTTTTATAGAGTTGTAGGTTAGGGTTTGAGGGATTTGAGAGTTCTTCTTCTTCCCCTCTTGGATTGACACCCTTTAAGGTTTGTAATTGGTACTTTCATCTTCCCTCTCCATTAATATAACTTGTTTTCCATTAATTCCTGCTTTTTAGACAATTTACATGCTTTTATAAATAGATTTACATGCTTTGATTTAAGTGCTTTCTAGTGTAGGTTTATCGCGTTTATTTAATCGCTTTATTTACCGCGTTTTTAATATGCTTTCTAGCTAATTTAAATTAGGTTGTGTTTGAATTGAACTCACTCGAGTTGATGCGTTGCTTGGCTTTGGTGATGGTGTTTACGGGTATATTTCGGGTGTGTTGTCCTAGTTATTACGCCTAGGATATTTGACGGGGCATATCATGTATGTCCCGTGCTTACAACCTTGCGTGCGCAATTTCTGGGATATTTGTTGACGCCAAAATCTTATTAGGCTTTTATGTGAATTTAGGGGCGTGACAACCCTTGGTTCAATTAACTGTCGAAACGAGACGCATCTTAAATAACTCGTCGACTCATGCATCCATTTTATACAAATTAACTTGGGTGAGGGATATTCGACGCAACCTATAGTTTTACTGCTTTGTTAATCTAGTTTCAATACCCTCGCTTAGATTAATATTTCCCTTTTATGCATCTTTTTCCTTTTTGTGTATAATCATCATTTACACTTTTATTTCGGAGTATTAGATCTAATAAATTCTAGCATCTCGTCCCTGTGAATTTTCGATACCCGACTTACCGCTGTGCTTGCCTCGCAAGTGTAGTAGTAATTTAGGTTTGTTTGTATTATCGCGGTGAAACGAAAATAATGACTGTGCACCTACACGAGCACACCTTTCACGCGTAATTAGTTACTCCTCGACCAGGACCGTGGGACAATTGTCTATTGCAGATAGGATATGTGAATCATGATTCATAAAGGTTGGTCATTCATTATGAATGGGCCGGATAAGTTTATATAATATCACAAGAATATGATTATTTGCATTTAATTTTATGCAATAGTGTAGTAAGTTTATATATTATCACACGAATATGATTTATTGCATTTAATTTTTTGCAATAGTGTAGTAGTGATGCGTTCGATGAGCTATTTTGCCCACGATTTCAAATGTTTTTGTTTTTCATGTAACGTGATGTCACTGCCAAATCTAGGAGGCCGGGTGGGGTTAGAAAGATATGCATAAAACCTTGATTTTGGTAAAATGTAAATGGGGTAATTTAAGCCAACTTATCCTTTAAATAAGTTCATATAAGCATAACTACTTTAAAATTGTGAAAAGTTTTTAGTTTCATGGATTCATATTGATGACTGAAAAAGTAACTCTTGCTTATGGTTCGTTTAAGGCAATTATGGTTTGACTCACTTTGACTTTCAAACTCAATTATAAGTAACCGGGTTGGGGTGTGTCAATTGTCTAAGGGAACACTCCTCAACAAAAATAGACAATTGGATTTCTTTGTCGAAGAATCTCTATTATATTTCTTCCCATCAACACCTGAATTCCTGTGAACCCTATAAACTCCTCCCATCTCACAACCCAAGTGAAGACGCCCCTTCCTTGAAGTCGACGAGGCCTCTGACTTGGTAATTACGACAACCGTTCATGTTGATCTGTCTTGATTTGAGCATAATCAACCAACGCGTGCCGTGAAGCAACTACCTAAAAAAAATGTGAAAATGAATAAAGTTTTAAACAAGTGTATAATAAACATTAGTTACTTCACAAGCATTTAAGTGTATGATAAAACACATAACAATAAAAAACTTCTTAGTGAGAAATTGCTTGCTGACATCAATATTAAGAGCATCGTCATCTGTTTCCTCTTCATTTCTTTCAATCATTGCATCATCAAAAAGCATTGAGTTTAACTCTATCCATGGATCCTGAAAAATATTAACATTCGATTACATTAATAAATTCATGTAATGATAATAAATAAAAAAAAGGAATGAAGCATACAAGAATATAGTAAATTCATATAATGATAATAAAATAGGAATGGAGCATACGAGTTATCCGGGATGCAAATGACGAATGAAAGAATTGACACTCGGGATGAAAATGAAGAATGACTGCAAGATCATTCGTGATATAGATGCCGAAGTAAAACATATGTAAAATTGAAGAAAAACTTGAAAGAGATTCGATTTATATTGCACGAATGGCTTAAAGATATTCGAGTCCCATGCTATAAGCTATATGTTCGAGGTTTAGATATCAAATGAAAACTTATATAAAAACAACAATTCGGGGCAAAGGTGCCGAATAGGAACTTATTAGTTAGAAAATAATAAGGTTGATTCGGTATCAAGATACCAAAAAGTTCCATCGTTGTCGCTACCCCGATATCGAATGCAACTGTACTTCTTTTACCGTCATTTTTTGGACCTAGTTTTACATTAACAAAACAACATGATAAGTAAAAAAATGTGTAATGTACATCTTCTACTTTGGAACTCTTTTGATGAAATGTTGAAGCTCCCAAACCATCAATATTTGTATTGATATTTTGATCACTTTTCATAACTTAAATGAGTTAATATGCTCCTAAAAAATATATCAAAATGATGAGAAAATATTTTACTATCAATTTATAAATCGATATGAATGATAAAATAATTTTTTTTAAGTGTGGGTGGTCCTTCGGTTCGTTTGAGAAAACATTATATACAGTGTCGGTGTCATTTTAGCTTTTTTTTTTAATAAATTATGCTTTTAGTCCTTAAACTATCTTAAATTTTTTTAAATAATCCCTAATCTTTTGTTTGCCTCAAATTAGTCCCAAAACTATTTAACTTGTTTCAAATCAAGGATTCCGTCCAAAAGTCCGTTAAACTTTGAAAAAAGATTTCAAATACCCATTTTGCCCTCACCTTTCCTCATTTAAGCCTATTAACTCTCACCTTTTTCCTTCCTCCCCCCCCTCTCTCTCACACACACATACACACACACTCACACACACACTAAAAAGTGTATATATAAAAAAATTGTTAAGTGATATTGAAAAAAATTGCTTTATAGAAAAAATTAATTTTTTGCATCATTTAAAATTTAGAGATTATAAAAAAAGTGTTTATAAAAAAGTTTGAAAGAATTTGTTTTATAAAAAAAATCAAATTTTTTAGTTGTATAAAATTTGAAGGTTGTATTTACAGTTATATATACAACAGTTATATAAATAGCAGTTAGATATAACATTCATACATAAAATCTTTATAACATTTATATATATATATATATGTAATAGTTATTAAATTTTGAAAAAATGTGTTTTATATAACTATGTTTTTTTAGTTTTATAAAATTCAATGGTTATAAGGAAAAAAGTTTGGAAAAAATTGTTTCATTAAAAAATTAGAGGTACTGGAAAATTGCTCATAAAAAAGTTTGAAACCACAAAAAAATATTTTTTTTAGTTGTAAAAATTGTGTTATAAAAATTTCATTTTTTTAGTTATATAGAAAAAGTTTGAAAAAATTGTTAACAAGGAAAACTGATTGTATAAAAAAAATTGAAATAAATTTTTTTTAAAGTAAAACTGTTTATAAAAAAAGTTTGAAAAAGATTGTTTTATAAAAAATTTACAGGGTATAAAAAACTATTTATAGGAAAAGCTTGAAAAAATTTTAGTCATATAAAATTTAGAGTGAATTAAAAGCTATATATAAAAAAACTATAACAAATCAGTTTTTTTAACTATTAAGAAACAACATTTTAAAATGTTTTTACAAAAAAATATTTTAAAAACTAAATAAAAAATTAAAATAAGAAATATGTCGTTTGAATAAAAAAACTATATTTTGAATAAAATTAAAACACTTTATTTTTGTAAATTAGGTTTTTACGTTTATTTTTTGTGAAACAAGTTTATTGTAAAAAAAAAAAATTATTAAAATAGTTTATAAAATTATAAACAGTTTTTTTGTAAAATATTTTATAAATAAAAAATGACTAATTTTTAAAAAGTTTTATAAAAGGCATAAGAAAACATTGTTTTGGTTTATGACAAAAATAGGTGTTGGACATAATTAAGGGAATAAGGGTAAAAGAGGTACTTGACATAATTCTATCAATATTAAACTGTCAAGATGGACGGAGTCCTTATTTTAAAATAAATAATATACTTCAGGGACTAATTTGAAGCAAATAAAAGTTTAGAGACCATTTAAAATAGGATCAAATATCAAAAAGTCCCTCAGACATTTTTTAATACATATTTAATCCAAACGTTTTATTTTGTACAAAAAAGTTCCTTATTCTCTTATTTTTAAAGGTTCGCGCCAGCGGCATGATAAAACGTTTTTGGTGCAAAATAAAAATACTTGAATTAAACGTGTGTTAAAAAAATTTCGAGAAACTATTTGGTACATGCGTCTTTAAAATATTTTGTAATAGTTTAGCATAATTTACTTTTTTAATTTTATTTTTGGGTGTGTGTTGTGTGTGTGTATCAGCCCCTTCTCCGAATAGCACCCAAGGCCAAAAGCAAGCTCGTTGATTTTGTGGGCGTAAACTTTGTTTACAAAGAATTGCAGCGTTCCCATTTCTGGGGATCTTTGTTATTGATGCCCGTGTAACGCGCATGATACTTGTATCTATATGGCAGCAGGGACGAAGACTTCGTCGTCATCAACGTCCGTTAGGTCATGGAGAACTTCGTTTTTGACCTTGAGGGACGAAACCCTTACTTCTCCACCTACCACCTCTCTCCTTCATAGCCTCATTTTCTCCCAATCCGACACTCTAATCGCCGCTTCTCCTCACCTGCCTCCTAACGAGGTTACACCATCACTCTATTAACTTCATCAAATTCTAACTTATCTTCTGCAATTGCTTACATTTTTATGAATTTGGCTGTTTTTGGGCTTTAGGTTACGTCGGACGCTATGTTCCTGTTGGAATTAACTCGGACTATATTTGATTCTGGAGGGGATGAGGTTTTGACCCTTACATTTACTCGGTTGTCTCACTTGGTAATACTTTTACTCCTCTATTTGTTCCCAGCTCTTTTTGCTTATTTATTCATTCCGCATTTCACTGCAACCACACATTTGTTGGGAGAGCTTTACCTTTTGTATGCAATTCTGATAGAAACAGAGAGAGTTAACATCACTTAGGGTTAGATACCTGCAAAACAAATGTTTTTTTTTGGATATTTGATGTGCTGCATTTTCTTTCCAAATTCACACACATATGAAAACAAGCTCACGATTTACAGTTTAGCACTCAATTTATAATACTCTTGTAACCCACTTACAATACTCAAGGTTTCACCTTTGCCTCCTACAAGCTTCCCCGCATGCATCTCCACTGCTTGGTCTAGACTTTAGACGGTGACTCTAAAGATTCATTCACGAGTCGGGTTGTTCTCATAAAAGTTCATTTCTATCCTTTTAACCTCGTGACTATTAAGATTGGATTGAATTTGTATCTATTGATTACCAATTGTTATATTGAAGAAGTAGACCCTGTTTGGTTGCACAAATTATTTGATTATATAAATTGGTTCATTGTGAATTATTGAATTGTAAATGAGTGGATATGAAATGAGCTTAAATCCAATTTTACCCAATGTTTGGTAATATGAAATTGATGTTAAGATTCTAAAAAAAAAAGATAAAAACAACTTAAGAGAGGGGGGAGGGGGAGGGGGAGGGGAGGGGAGGGAAGGGAGGGAAAGAGAGAGAGGGGCATGCACTTTATGTGATTCTTATTTAAAACGAATGCATTTCACGTTTTTTGTAAAATGATTCAATTTCAAATTTTACACATGAGGTAAAATGATACAATTAATGAATCATTTTATTAATGAAATCAAACACAATTAAGGGGTCAATTTGTAAATGTACCAATTTATTAATGAATCAATTTACAATTTTGGGACAACCAAACGAGGCCGCAGTATATGAAATGAATTTTTAGTTCCTAGTCCCATTTTTACATATAGAGAATTAAGCTCAAGGTCCTGTTTCATCCTATATTTGGATTTATAGGACACCGGTTTTCAGGTTTATAAATCTAGTCCCTACGGTACAATAACATTTATTTGTGTGGTCCCTTTAGAGTTAGGAATACACAAAACATGTAATTTTATTTGTTTTAGTTAAAGAGGTATTTATATTTATTCCCTTACTCATACTCATTTAAAACTCATTCTAAAAATAAACATATAACCCCACCTCCATCCCACCCACTGGAATCCTCGTCGGAACGCCAGAATCCTCGACGGATTGTTTCTTTCTCTCTTCGTCTATTTATTTCATTTTTTTGGTTCGCGCCAGCGACACCATTTCCAGTGCTGAAGAAGAAGTTTTTTCACCGAAAAAAATGAAGTTTTCGCCAGAAATAGTAAATTTATCGGTTTCGATCTTTTTGTCAAAAAATTATCGAATATGGGTGTTGTTGGATAGATCTCAACGAGTAGATTTCAAATATATAAATTTTATGAATTTTGGATTTGTAGATTTGAAGTTGGACTTTTAAAAATTGGATGTTTTTTTTTTTTGTATGAGTTGTCAAATGGTATATTGGTAATTTTTTATGGTCTTTTTAGTACCGGGACTAAATTTATAAAATTGTGTGGTTACACACTTTTGAGTTGGATTGGACAAAATCCCATTATAACTTACTTTTAAGTTCCATAACATTCTTATTATAGTTAATTGCAAAAAAATAACCTTATTCATAAATTTATACGTATCTATTTTACAACATTTTCTCTGGAAGCATTAAAATTTTCCGGAGACATATAAGCAAATATGTAGCCATATGTTAACAACCACATAAAACCCCACACATATTTTCTAAAACTTGTAGACGCATGCTAATAAAAACAGTAAATTACGAAGGCATATTATAAAAAATGCATAATATATTAGGAAAATGCAAAAACAATTTAACAAAACCATAATTTATAGACAAAAATGTGGTGATATGTGAGAAGGAAACTAGTATAGACACCATTACAACAACAAAAAAATTCATTTATTCTTTTAAGCGATGCGAATAAAGATGGAGAAAATGAATGGCATATAGTGCCTCTATGCCTTTGAAGCAACCAAATGTTGTAATCCATCACAAATCTTCATCCACCATCATTTGACCCATGTTTCGTTAAAGGTCTATCAGTGTTTTCACTTCCCTGATGATAAATGTTGTTTGAATCTTTCTGACATCACCGCGATATGCCTCAGGCAATGTTTAAAAAAGCGCCCGAGGCGTACGCCTCGAGGCGAGGCGAGGGAAAAACGCCTCGAGGCTTAAGCCTGAGGGCCATAAAATAGAGGCTTACGCCTCAATGCGCCTCGAGGCTTACGCCTCACGCCTCGCCTCATGCCTTTTTGCTGAGGCGCGAAAAAAAAAAAAAAAAAAAAAAAAAAAAATCTTTCATCACAAAGTCTGTTTTTTTAAAGGTTAAAATTCTTCATTTTTCTAAAATTGCACCTAACTTAAAAAAATGTTGTTTTAATCTACTAACTCTTATTCTTTTTTTTAGTTTAGTTTAGTTTTAAAGTTGCACTTAATTTTGTTTTTCTTTACTAATTTGTTTGAAATAAGTGTATAAATTTGTTTGAGACTATATTTTGTTACAAATATATAGTTTGTTTGAAATAAATGTACAAAATTAACTTCAATATGACTTTTTTTTAAAAGGTTTCAATTTTTTGGTTTTCAACTTATATTAATATGTTTTCTTTAACTTATACTAATATATTTTAAAGGTTGCTGTTTTTTTTAATAAACTTAAGTTAATATGTTTTATTATTTTTTTAATAAAGTTGCTATTTTTTTAATCTTAGCTTGAAAATCAATGTTTATTTTAATAAATTTGCTTGTTAAGTTGCATTGATTAATTTATTGTCATATTTAAAAGAACCAATATGTGAATGAAGCTAAAAAAATGATTTTGCCAATACGATTCTGCATTGATTAATTTATTGTCATATTTAAAATAACCAATATGTTCAAATTGATTTTCTTTTTCTAAAAAGTTATATTGGGGGAACAAAAAAATGTCAAACTATATGAGAAAGCCCTCAAGGATGTTTTTTTTGTAGTTTTATTTTATATTTCTTTGTTATTTTATTTTTATGGTTTTATTAGTATTTTTTAAATATTATTTTTCGCTTTTTTTTTTTCTTTTCGGTGAGGCTTACGCCTCGCCTCGCCGCGACTAAAACACCTCGCCTCGCCTTTCGCCTTTTTAAACATTGGCCTCAGGTGATCCATACCAACATGCCTCTGCTATTCGATATGATCGACAGCCCCCCCATATATATATATATATATATATATATATATATATATATATATATATATATATATATATATAATGATTGATGAGTCATCAATCAATAGAGATAAAAAGTTCATAGACGCTGCCGAAATAGTAGTCATTTTACCTTCATATCTTGCGTTGATTCCAAAGAAACCAACAAATAAAACTAGGCAAGATTCTTATAATAAAACCTTGAGTAGCTGAACCCGAGTTAGTCCACCAGTGAATGAGACGACTTCTAATTCCTCTGTTGATTTTCGGCACTCCCAACAAATTGGTAAAATGATCCCATACGTCTTTAGCTATACTACTTTCAGAAAAAATATAATTAGAAGTTTCCATAGTTGGCTCATAACAACAATGACACTTTGATGGTCCTTTCCAACCTATAGTATAGAGCTTTTCATCAAAAGGCAGCATTCCTTTTATCATCTTCCGCATCATCACTGAAATTTTTAGAGGGATTGAATTGTTCCATATGTATTTAACTGTCCACAAAGAAGAAAACTGAGTCTGAATCTATTGCCAAGCAGATTTAGTACTATATGAAGAAGCACCATGATCTAATATATCATCAGCAGAATTTGAACAGTCTCCGTGTTGCATGACTTTGCAGCAGATATCCGAGGGAAACAATTCACGTAGCATAGAATAGTTCCACTGCCCACTTGAGTCCTTGTAATCTTTCACACAGCTCTCTGTGGTAAATGCAGCATCAGGTTTCTGGTACGTTTGACAACAACATGGAGAGAGCTATGTGACTCTAGAGTGGTGGAGAGGGCCATGTATCGAAGTCCTTGAAAAAGTATTTCTCGAGGCTCGGGTTCCTTTAAAAATCCCTTATGCTCCTTATTTCCTTAAGACTCTATAGTGTTTTCCTATCAATGTTCAAACTCCTCTCTTGTTTTGTTGATTGCAATACGTTGCAAAATTATTCTTGGAACCTCTCTTTCGGAAGAAATCTGTGACTCCCCGATCCTACGGAAGTTCACATGAGGATTGAAGGTAGTGTATACAGTATAAAAGTGACCTGGCACTTCATTCTGGTGATTGTTGCAAGTGGTTGCGTGAAACTGAGTATATGTTTACAGCATTGAATGAGCTTATGCATGATCGTAAAGATACATGTCGAAAGAATGGGTGGAATTCAGAAACAAAGTGTGAGGAAAAATATAGGGAATTCCCCTAGGTGAGCCTGTTCAGTTGGTAAATGCATCATCAGGTTTCTGATTTCTGGTATGTTTGACAACAACGTGGAGAGAGATAGGACCAAATAGCTACGGGGTTTGATAAGTTACGTTTACATGTCTGATCTTCAACATTCCTCTCCATTTATAGCAGATTAAAAAGAGTTTTAACTTTGAAGTAAAAGTGTAAGGTTATCCAAAGTTTTTTTTAGAAGTGTTCAATGGGATGTAACTGCATGTTTATTTTGAGTTACTAACAGCATTTTTTTTATAAAGAAAAGAGATTTTAGCGAAGTCTTATCAAACTTCATTGTCAGAATATGCTCTCTGGCTTAAACTTTATCTAGCTGATTCATCACTATTTATTATCATTAAATGCTGAACTTATTGGCATTTAATGCACTTGTCATTTGGCAACTTTTATCTGATTAGGTCCGATTCTTTAGATATGTAGAGGGATAACTTAGTGATGTGTTGTAATGCTCAGAGAATAGAGTGGGAAAAGGTGGAGGAAAATGTAATGGTGGAGTTCTAAGTTGTCATGTCCAAATATTCTGCCTACCTTGCCCCTGACTGGCTAAAAGAGAAATTCCCTTAGTAATTCCAACCCCTGAAATGCTCAACAGCAAGGAATTGTGGCATCTTAGACCACTCCAACATTGGGTCCACTGAGGTGGACATTCGTGGGCTCAACAGGTTGGGAAGACAAAGAGGTGGACCTCTGAGAGGGTTGACAATGTGGGCTGGACCAAAATGGGCCATTTTGAATTTGTGGATATGGGTTGCCTTGTAGTGGGCTTGTCTATGTTGGGTCAGGGTTGTTATTGTTGGATTACCCTTGCGTAGTATAGTTTTTGTCACTGTTTTAAAAAACCCGCCTAGGCTTAAGGCTTGGGAGAAACGCCTCGCCTTACGCTTTCACGCCTTATTCTTGGTAAAACCCTTACGGTGCACTTTTTTCTAAAAACAACACTGCCTTAGTGAAACGATGTCGCCTTTTAAAGAATTTGTTTACAAACCGGACCATTATCTTATCCAAAATAATCAGATCGTATTTTAATTTGCATATATTCAGACATATTTTTATGATATGTGCAATTTTTGTATTTTAATAGCCTTGTTATGGTTAAAAAATATTAAAATATATTAAGAAGGCCTAAACGCCTTTTCACGCCTTTTTACGCTTAGGCCCGCCTAGGCTTCTAAGGCTTAAGGCTTGGCCTCCACGCCTCAATCACGCCCCGCGTTTTTTAGAACCTTGGTTATACCCTCTGCATACTCGTAGCCCTTGCTTAGCATCTCTAATAAATTTTACTTCAAAAGGAGTTTCCTACGATATGACCAAGGGGCAATTTTAAATATTTTTTTTATAGAATCGTATAAATATATACATACTATAATGACTTTAACTATAAAAATACAAAAAAAAATAAATTTGCTAAATCCCTACTGAATGTAATTACAGCACATATTTTAGCTGAAGAAAAATGCTAGTTTTTGTTTGTTTTTAAATTCTTATTGACACTAACATAATTTTTCTGGGTATGTATTCTTGCCTTTATGTCTGATCAGGTTTTGTACTTGACTATTTGTTAATTGTCCATATCTGTTGCAGATCCACAATGTCAGCCGTCGTGTTTCTTTTGAGATGACTCCATCGTCCTGGACTCTTTTGCTGGACTCTTTAGAAAGAATGGTGATAATTTTTCTGGACAAAGCTGGTCCAAAGAGAATATTTTTCGGAAATGTTGATGTAATTAGTGCGATAAAAGAATGTTTAGAGACAATAAGGTTTGATCTTTTATCTCTTTTTTCCTCGATGTATCGTTTGTTGGCATGCTCAAATGTTTTCCAAGATATGTGACCCTATCCATGAAGCAAGGATATAGACAAGCGACACGGGAGACGACACGATTCGATATGTCACGTGACATTTTCAAAAAGTGTAGCACCTTGACAAGCTGTGGACACGTTAGTTTTATTTATATCCCCATATATAGTAATAAAAATTAACATTATTTAATAAGAATTAAAATTTATCAATGACATAAACACCTCAAAAAGTTAAAAGGAAAAAGTATACTCGGATCCCCTTTTTAGCCCCCCCTACCCCCCCCCACAACAAAAAAAAAACACTTCGCCCCCACTTTTTCTTTTATAATTTTGTCCCTCAAAACATGCCGGAGTGTCTGACAACATGTCCGAACGTGTTAGGGCATGTCATCCGGCATGTCCCCGCATGTCGTTCAACGTGTTCCTTTGTGTCAGAATGCTTTAGAAAATTAAAAAAAGTGAATACTTCACTTTTTTGCATGTGTTGACACATGCCCCAGCGTATTGGAAGCGTGTCAATGCCTGACACGTGGCGGATACTGACATGAGACTTCCGGTAGATAGTTGGTGCTTCATAAACCCGTACGCTTCATTATAAGAATGTAATAAATTTTTGCTGTGCATCATCTTCAAGGAAAGGTACATGTGCCTGTCCCAACTGTCGTTCTGCTTTAGATTTGGGAATCCTACTATTTTAACATCCTCTATTTTAAATTTCTCATGCACCCTGTCACTGCAAATTGCCACGACAAGCATTTATTTTGTTGACTATATTCGAAGGCTCATATGATGACCCCCCTCCCCCCCCCCCCCCCCCCCCCCCCCCTTCCAAACAGGTGTCTTTCTAGTGTATATCAGAGAACAAGTTCCGTACCAGAAAATACACAACTCTTAAATTTCCTGCTTGGCATAGTTTCATGCTCCCAAGTCGAGTTAATTCATTCATCATACTTAAGTGGCAATCAGAGGTGTGCTGCTGAATTTGGAAGGAGAATATCTGGATACAACAGTTTATGGGAAGTTCAAACAACAGCCTTCACCATGATTAGTGATTTATTCACTAGAGGTGGAGCTTCTTTACCAGTTGACAGTTGGCAATCAACACTTGAGGTGCGTTCTTTTAATTAGTTAACAAAATCTGCTTGAAATGGCTAATCTAGTTTTTGTTTAGGTTTTCAGAAAGGTTATGGATATCTTGGCCTCTAAGGGCTTGCTTGTGGAAGACAATTTCATGGCTAGGTATACCTTTTTAGCCCTCTCATCAATAATTGTTTATGATTTTATCAATCAATGATATGGTGATGCTTCTGTTATGCAGGTTTTATACCTCACTTTTGCATTGCCTGCACGTGGTTCTTATTGATCCAAAAGGATCCCTTTCAAATCATGTACGTAAATGCTTTGTGCTCCATTAAAAAATAACTAAAGATAATGTCTTCTGTTATGGGTCTTAAGATCAAGTAGTTTTTATGTATCTCCTGCCTGCCAAAGAATTGTATGTATTCCCTGCTTGGCAGAGAATTGTATACATATCCTGCCATTGTTGCTTACCCTTACCAGATTTGCATTACATGTGTTTGCACACACACACACACATATATATATATATATATATATATATATATATATATATATATTTCAGGTGGCTGGTTTTGTAGCAGCATTGAGGATGTTCTTGAACTATGGACTTACTACTAAATCAGAAATTGTGTTTCCCATGGCTGGTAACAAAAAGGAACTTACTTCTACTAGCCTCAAGTCAAATTTGGCAGATTCTAATAGATCAGATCGTGTTCCATATCGGCCTCCGCACTTGCGCAAAAAAGAAAGGAACAATTTGCCGTTGAAAGATCGTGATTCTCTAAGCTTTTCGGATCATGAATCTTCGACAGTTGATTATATGTCATCTGATTCAGATTTCAGTGACAGTGATGGATCTGTTAAAGACAGTTGCAATGTTTGTGGCCCCAAGGCTAGGGTAGCTGCTATTGTTTGCATACAGGTCGGTTCACATCAGTCTTATTTCTTACAACTCTCATCATTGTGCTTTATAGATGTTACAAGTTTGTTGGATGTCCTAGGGAAAGGTGTTAAATTTTTATTATTATTTGGATAGGTTACGAGGAATTTCTTTTGGCTTGATTTGATGTGATGATTAACCAGTTGCAATGCTCTTTTCTATGCTACATGAACTCTGGTAAAGGAACTGGTGGGGATATGAGTACGTTCCTCAAATGATAAGATAAGGAAAGACATTTGTGCCTTGGTGCACCTCAAATAACTACGGAACCAGCAAGAGATGGGGCCATATGGGTTTGGACACTTTCAGACTCAGCTATATCTGTCCAATTAAATTTATCAGTTGGGGGCAACGAAGATGGGCCAAGAATAATGGATTTGATTGGGTTAATATTGGGAACCATGGGATTAAAACATCGTCCCAAATGAGTCCCATAAGGGTTTATTTTTGAACCATTTGCCACTTCCCTTGCTGGAGGTGTTAAAGTATTTGATTTGAAAAGAGGCGCTAATGGAATAGGCCATTGCCCTCAAACTGGTTGACCTGACACAACTGCAATTCATTAAACTACTTGTAGGCTTGTAGCTAAGGAAAAGTCAGTATACCCTTTTTGCTTCATAGCTGTTGTAGGGGGGGCTTGAAGGTAATCTCTGAATTAGAGAAAGCTTCCCCAATTAATAGAAGAGACTCAAGAGAAGGAAGCAACATGAAGACAACAAGGCAACTCAGCGAGGCAGCTCAGCAAGGAAGCCCAGTGATGCAGCCCAACGAGGAAACTGGCCGAGAGAGCTCTTCTTTATCTTCCTTTCTTACTTAATCAAATTGTATCTTTTAAATACATTGATTGTAATGCTGTAACAATTGTAGTATTGAGTGTGAGGTCAAACGGTACTCGCGAGAGACTAGGCCTGGCAGGCCTGGGAGAGCTTACATGCTCTATTGAACGACCTTGCTGTGGGAACTTAAGAGGGACTTGGGTCGGAGGATTGAGAAGTGAGGCGGCGTTAAAACTTGTCTTGACCATCTTAGATGCACCTGGTAAAATATCGAGAGATCTTTTATCGTGGAAGCTTGTGTAAAGTAGCCTTGAGTTCCATCGTATATTGAGCTTTGAGCCAAACAGTCCGCTACCAAATGTCACATTTACTATAAGTGATGTTACCAACCAGCTAAACACTGTCCAATCCAAACTCGAGTAAACTACTGTGGTATTGGGGCTGTCAGACAGTTTGGTGAGCCACCTTTGTGGTGACAGTCCCCTGACGCATAGTGGTTAGGCAAAAGGATTGTCTTGACATTTAATGATCATGACGTAGGGTGTGCTGACCTAGTAGGCATTTAATGCTTGTGACGTAAAGTGTGAGAGGGATGCCTTTCACAGCTGTGAAGGACTGAGTCATCTCGGGAATGGTGTAGGGCTATTTATTGGACTCAACCACTTCTGAGAAGAGGGAGTTCTTTCTAGAGAGTTTATGGCTAGAGAGAGAGTATATTAGAGAGAAGTTATTGCAAATTAAAGAGTTTACTCACCCACCATTGTTATTTATTGTGAAGCTTTTAATAGCTAACCAGAGATCCTTCAGATGTTGTTGGTGTGTTGGCTGCCTACCAAGGTGTATCTAGGGTGCTTACTTTTCTCTCCCTTTGAATGAGTTACTTTCGAGTTTCCTTTATTATCATTTGAGTTATACACGAGAGATTTGTGAGTTCAATCTGAGTGTTGATTGTATACAATATTGTGTGTTCATTTATCTTTACTAAGAGTACTTAAATTATCGTTTATCACCATACCTATAGGGGTTACGCCTCTACTGGTATTACTATACTCCTAGGCTTTAAGGGGACTACCCTCTTACAGTCGTAAAAATACTTTCTCCATCTATTTCAATTGCATCAGTCGTTACAAAACCTTGTTTTTTAATTTTACATCCTCCATCTTTTCCACCTCCAGTGCTATCCTTTAAAACTTATTTTCTGTTTGTTTCTCCATTACCATTAGAGTTGATCGCTGAATGAGATTTCACATCATACTCGCTACCGATCTCATTATTTTTTGGATAAAGGCCATCATAATCATCTACATTTCCATTGCTATCTTGCAAAGTGGTATTTCTGTTTTTTCTCCATTAAACACTCTAACTAATTTTGGCAATATGATTAACACCACCAACCTCGGTATCCAAAACAGCATCCACTTTTTTAGCTCCACCAACTTTGCCAGGCTTAATAACTGAGGAGTCAGTCTTGTCATCTCACTCATTTTCCTAAAATTGAGAAAGTAATACTAACATGAGTAGTCGAGTTTCGAGAGGAAAGAGAATGACTTTGGCATACAATTGGGTCAAGAATAGCATGGTTTGGGGGATTCTGGAGGGAAACAGTTTGACCTGAAGCAAATTTTCTATCAACCTTTGCAAGAGGAGCCATCTGTGAGATATTCTTTTTCTCAACTGCATTAACAGTCAAACCCAAATATTGGTTGGAATGAATCCTTCTTTTTCTATGGTACATATTATCTAGGATCTTGTTAAACTACAATTTAGTAGTTTTCTGATAGCATTAAGTGCCCCCGTTTCAAGTTTCCTTGTTAAAGAAGGATTAGTGTTAGTTATATCTACAAATTGAGTAGAAAATACAATGATAGGGAATTTGAAGATTTTATGCCCATTCTTGCTCTTGTCGATGCGTTTTATCTATGGGGTTCTTTGGATAAAAGGTTGGCATCCTAATTCGCCAGGGGAATTTTCTTATTAATCTTTCATTGGAGTTCTCGTTAATTGTCCTTCAACCCCTTTCTTTGAACCGGATAAGAAGATTTGGAAAGTTGGTATACCCTCAAAAGTTCAAGTCTTCGCATGGTTAGCCGCGCCAGGGGTAGAGTAAACACTTGTCATCTTATCTAAAAAAAGAGGCTTAATACTTTTCTTTCTCCCTATTAATGCATCACGTGTAAAGAGAGCCACGAGTCTATTGATCATTTACTCCATTGCAATTTTGTGAGGTTTTGTTGGAAGAAAGTTTATGAGGCCTTGGGGTTAGTGGGTGTGTTGCCCTATAAATGGTTGGTTTCTATGGATTGGCATTTTGGGAGTGAGATTAAGAAGACTGTGTATTTGGAGATGCATTATATTGGCTTTGGCTTGGTCAATATGGTTGGAGATGAATTCAGGAGTGTTTGAGGCTAAAGAAAGCCTTAAAGAAGAGATGGTGGAGCGGATTAAATACTTAGCAACCTTACGGGCTTCCACATCCAAGCTTTTCTGGGAGGTCAATGTGACTTTTGTTGTGGAAATGTGTCTGTATCCTAAAAATAAATATTCTTTGGGTTGGATTCTTTCTTTCTGCTTTTGGGCAGCAGGGATTGAGTATCGTTTTCAGCTTATATTTTGTAGTTTTCTTTTGTGAATTGCTGGCCCACCCTGTCTTGTAATCTTTTTATACTATATTAATATAACTCGTGTTTGATAAAAAAGGGGCCAAAACTCCTTTTGTTATCACTTTAATTTTGACAATGAAATATGATTAGAGAAAGGCGAGGTCATAATATGCGTGATTGATTATATAGCTTTTGCGCGTCACGTCGCTGGGTTGAATTTAGTATGTTGGTTGTGTTAGGTTTATGAGTTAGAATTATATCTTGGAACACCTTCAACAGGGCTCGTTGTCAATGAACGTTCCAGAGAGAGCTGACACAAGCGGAGTGTCGTTCTTTCATGAACGATTTTGCCTCTCAATTTTCAGATAATTCATAAGAAATGGGATGTTCGCTAGAATCTTTATTCACCAAATTTGATGCCTTCCAATTCAAAGGTCAAATGACACCGTTCCCGCACCTCCATTGCCGCGTTGGTTCCGCCCACATCCATCCCGACTATTACGCCGTTTAAAAAATCAGAAGACGAGAAGACGTTCATCGATGAATGTTCAAAGCCCTTTTGATGCGGATGTCAATTTTTCCACAAAACCCGCTCCACAATTGGAGCCTTTGACAGTGGCCTGAACAAGCTCGTGTCCCTCTAGAGAGACACGAAACTCATCAAAAGCGAGCCCAAGTCTCTGGAAAGCAAACTCCAGTTAGTCGACGGCCACAAACTTTTCTTCTGCACTTCTACAGCTATAAGTCACTTCCAAGGAGAAAAGAGGGTGGAAGAAGCCGGGCCGTCAATGTTGATGAGAACCGTAATAGTTATCTGGAACTGGAAGCAGTAGTTTTTTGGGGGAGGGAATGGGTTAGTCGATGGCCACGAACTTTTCCTTCGCAGCTGTACAGCTATCAGTCAATTCCAAGGAGAAAAGAGGGAGGAAGAAGCCGGGAAATCAATGTTGGTGAGAACCGCAATAGATATCTGGAACCAGAAGCGGTAGTTTTTTTGGGGAGGGAATGTGTGCCTCACTCACTGCTCATTCCTTCCCGATTCACCTCTTGGAGGTTTGTTGAGTTGTAGGGCTGTGGCCAACTGTGAATTAAATACAAATGGGTCTGTTCCTATCCTACTGAGTTGGAGCATGACTTGAAACAAAAGGGATTTGACTGGATTAATTCCCTTGCTGCTTTGGACTTTAATTCTAAAGATGCTGATTGTGCGGCTGGAATGAACCGGGGCCCTGAGAAGATTGGGGGTGAATACATGGGTTTGAGCCCATTGAAGTATGGAGCCTCTTTTGGGATGGGTTCAGTTCTTAACATGGATTTAGCCCCAGCATTAATACCAGCCCCACATGTCACGTTAACACGTAGTCGTTTTAATTTTATTGGCTAGAAAATTGACTCCTGTAACTTTTCAAAAATTTAATTTTGTCCCTCAACTGTTTCGGGTCAAAATTGGAGTAGCAAAAATATTTGAAGTCTTTGTTCATATGGCACAGGCAATAACAATTTTCTTCTAAAGCTCGTGGCCAAACTTTTTCCTTAGGGGTGAGAGATGTATCCGGTGGTTATGGGAGGGTCCTTTGGCGTGTGGATTGGAGAGAGAATACAAGTATATTATATACGATTTTATTAAATTAGTAATATTTTTTCAATTTAGTAGTTTCCTAATAGGATTAGGGTTAGTTTAATCTATAATTAGGAGCTAGTTTCCTATACGATTAGGATCAGGGTGAGTTTAATCTATAAACAGGATTAGGGTTACGGGTCTTCAAGTTTCCTTGTTAAGCAAGGATTCGGATTAGTTTAATATCTAAACAAGAGCCAAGGTTTTTGTAATCACTTTTATTATGATAATGATTATGATTTGAGAGAGACAAGGTCCTAATTTGTGCGTTCTGCTGTTAAATTAACTGTCCCAAAAAGAGGTTGCTGCACTAAGTGACTCCTAGCAGTGACCAAACATACCACAATGTGCAAGCTACAGGATGAGCATGCGGAAGACAGAATGGGGTGAGTTCGCACTACAATGGCCAACACATGGACCCTTGATCATGTGCTTCCGACACCCATTTTGGAAGAAAGGGTAGCTGTAGTAGCACAAGCACTAATTCCCTCCCTTCAATTGTGTCAAAAGTTTGGATTAGATCTGGGCATTTAGGTCAATGTCTTATATTAGCGCTAAGACATCCATACACCAAAACTGCTCTAGCTTAGATGGTTAGACACCATATCATGACACCAAGAATGTTCGCAAAATAAGGTCCATGCACTAACCAATGCCTATAAATAGACCGGGAAATTGGGCCTATCCGGGCGGGTTATAAGTTGGCTGGGCTGAACATGGGTGGACTGGCCACATGTTCGTTGCCCAGTTGATCGACATCCCCCCACCCCACACCCCCTACACAGTGTGCTAACAAAAGCCCATTGCTATAATATTAACCCAAAAAATAATTTGAAAATAACAACATAAAATGCTATAAAAAATTGGCCATTGTTTAACAGCCCAATGAAGCAAGCCAGATAATATTTTTTTATTTGTCAACAGAACCCTATTTTTAGGATATTAATCCAGACTAATTATAAGAAATTATATTACTTTAGACTGATAAAAAGAATTAAAGTAAACCATAAAATGTAATTTTTAAAAATGGCTGGCACATTTCATCGTTGACTATATTACACAACAATCTTCACCAATGAATTGCTTTATGTTATGCTCTTTTTGGCGGCATTCGAAACTCACACATTTGCATATATACACACACTCTTTTATATACATAGGACTATAGTAGATCCTTCTGAACCCATAGTTGGCCCACTCGCCTCTAGAATACCTCAAATGTCTTTGAACAAAAGTATCGGACTTTTATTCAAGAGATCAATCCAAATGTGGCAGATATGTTGATATGGGTGGCAAATCTGTCAGTTTAGCCTGCAGATCTATTCTTCGTCATTCTCGGTTGGGCAAAAGTTTCCACCATGATTCCGGCCGGTCACTCAACCCACAAGAACTCACGACCCAGATCATTATGAACCGTCTTTAAAATATTTTGACCGAAATCAACACAGGATGGGTGGTTTACTAAACGCTGGCTGAGTTTGCCATGTCTACCTGTAACCAAACACGTACTTCTCTAACAGATGGCCGTAAGTTGCCCTGAGCTCCTGAAGCTCCTTTCTTGGTCCTGGCTTGATAAGTGAGACCAAGTAGAGAGTAGCACCCAAGAGGCAGTTTGTTTGCCATGCCGACAACAGGGTAGAACGTTGTAGACGGATTATCCCATTGGGGTAATCCACCCCCATGGGCATCTTAAATGAGATGATAAAGGGCATTGTCTGGTGGTTGATTTAAGCACTAATTGAGATGAGATAACATCCTTGGACAAGGCAGACGACCCCTACCCTCGTCTTCCTGAAAGGGTCAAGGGTATTATTCCTTACATGCAGTGGTTGAAGCAATAATTTAAAATGAAGGCAGTCAAGTCTAGTTATGGCATTATCTCAAAGGGCAAAGTCAAAAAACCCTATATATAATTAACATATACATGTGGTATTAAATTAGTCACAAAAGAGTTCTTAAGCGCCCCAATGATCCAAAATAGTGATTGTATTATGTCTATTCCAATGTACCTCGTACCGATCAAAATCCGTACCATGTACCAAAGTCACTCACACTCCAGGTAACGTTGGCCTTAATACCTCATTAATGGGTTGAACAATTACCCTTGGCTCCTTACCTGTTTAGTGTCTCCCAGTTTTGTCATTACCTCAAGAGTGCCCTATCCAAGTCACCCTATCTCCTTCCCTAACTCTCCTTTCTTTATCTTAATGCCTGCACATTATTTTTGTTGAAGTTGTGGAAAAGCCTATTGACTTGTGGAAAATCTGCACCACCTTTTTTATAACTACTAATCAACATGAATAAACATTGCACATGCAGGATTGTGTTTGTGTAATTCAATTAGTTGTACGTGTGACATTTTTTTTGATAACTTTTGGGATATCAATGCCTCTTTGAGAACCTGACTACCACTGTGTAAACCCTCCTATACACACGCACTAGGACAAACTACGGGATGTGGCTCGACTGTGACAGGTTGTTTTCCTGCATGATTTTGTTTTCCAACTTGTGTAGGAGCAGTAATATAGACTATGTTAAGCTGCCCAGTTCCTTTTATTTTTCACATATAATTCTCTTGATACTTTATTAACATTATTATCAATAGGAGAATCTTCCTATGTGCTAGTTTATCCTCTCTATATAATTTCTTAGTGTTATTTTTTTCTCGTAAATTTTCCCTTCGGGTTCACCATCTTCATTATGAGACTGCAATCTGGTAACCGAAATTTGCTCTGCCACTGAGGCTATCTTCAGAATATGTTGATTTATTTATTCTCTTTTTCTTAACTAGAATTATAAGGTCCATGTGGCATCTTTATACACTCTGCTTGTTTATGATGTTATATATGGAGGAAATAATTTATATTAGCGTGTTCTGCTTTTTTTTGTTTAAGTTGGCTATAATATATGATTTTATGAAAGCCAACTAGTTTATAGGAACTTTTCACAAGATATTGATCACTTTCTAGAATTGTGCGGAGAAAGTATTTTATGGGTCATTGACAATTGCATTGTTAACTTTATCCTGGGAACGGGTTTTTATATTTTGATATTTTCATCCTTGGATTTGGTGCAAAGGATCTTTGTCGAGCGGATCCCAAATTATTTACTTCCCAATGGACAATGCTTTTGCCCTCTAGCGACGTATTACAACCGAGGTGAATTATCCCGCTTCCCTCTTTCACTGAAAAAAATGTGTTCATAATTAATTATATTTCCGTTTGTTTTACTGTTTCCTTTTTATTGATTTTCTTTTTTCAATACGTAACTCGTGTATTTACAGGAAGTATGAAGCAACTTTATTGACGTGCTTGCTTTTTGATCCGTATTTAAAGGTATTGTTACTTAAAATTCAGCTTCTTATGTTCACTTTTTGAAATGCCAGCTTTTGTTGTTGTTTGTGACATGATGCATAAATGTATATTCTTTGTGGTCCATAGGCTCGGACGGCATCTGCCGCTACTCTAGCGGCAATGTTAGATGGTCCTGCATCTGTGTTTCTTCAGGTAGCAGAATACAAGGAATCTACTAAATGTGGATCTTTCTTGGCACTTTCAAGCTCCCTTGGACAGATTCTAATGCAACTACATACAGGTATCTAATATATCTTTTTTATGTTGTAAATGCATTTTTAGTTTTGGGGCAAGCTGAAGTTTTTTTTTTGGTTTTCATGTTTTCAATTATGGCTGTACTTATTTATTAATTATGGTTTAGGTATTCTATACTTAATCAAACATGAAAGCAATAGCGGATTGATGGCATCCTTATTCAAAATTCTCGTGCTTTTGATATCATCCACCCCGTAAGCATCATTTCTTCTCATTGATGCCCCCAAATTATACAATTTTTTTGCTTCTCCTAAATAATAAACTGTTCTTTTTATATTCCTTGATTGCTTGTCACATTCAACTCGAATTGAGATTTCAAGGGAAAGTCAATAATTTGAGGTCTCTTTGGCTTTGTTTTTGTATGAATGAAAAGTAAGTGCAACCCTGCTGTAGATTTTATTAGACTTAAATGCAGTTAAAGCAATTGCAGGGATAGTGGTGATAGGTTAGGAAATTAGAAAAAAAAATGTCAGAAGGGTGACTACAAATACTGCATATATGGCAGGTTTCTAATTGTTGCCCCAATAAAGTAAAGATCATCATACCTTCTTGGGGTTCGACATGAAACCTAGTTGGCAGTGTAAACTCTAAAAACTCTTCATTAGTTTTTAGAGTTCTAATGAGCCGGATTAATCTTGATTTTAAATTTATAGTTAAATAAAAGCCATTTTCCATAAATTTAAACCTCAAAAATTTTTTGAATTTTTTTTTTACTCGAATATTTTTTTTTGATAATCCTGAACCTCCATATGAACGAGGCCTTTGGACTCACTCGTGCAAGCTAAACAGGGGGAAACTGTGCAAGAGCCACCCTCACACACACCGCTTCAAATCAACTGTCCAGGGGGAATCGATCGAACTCTGGAATGTGCGTTTAACAACACAATCCAGAGCTCGCCATTACTGTTGGAGCAACTAAGTTGGACAAACTCGAATAATTGAGAAAAGGCTTTGTTGATTTGTTGAATTGAGAGTCCCTTAGGAAGTGATATTCTTCACTTGGACGACAGCTAGAGGCGCAATTCTGACCATTGATAACGTGAGGAGGATGAAGGTAATTGTCAACTATTGTTATTTATGCAAATGAGATGAGGAGTCGGTGAATTTGATGTGTAGTTGGGAGCCGAAGCGATTTAATTACATTATACAACAATATTTAGAGGACACGAGCCCAATTTCTCTTTAATTTTTCGTTCTTCTTTAAAATAACAGTTGTGATTACAATGGGAGGCCAATGACCTTATATGTAGACTAAGTTATCTTGCTAGCCATGGTAACCCTAAAAAATAAAATGACAAAAAGGGAGACACTAGAATATTCTAAATGAATAATACAGTGGGTGTACAAGAGTTCAAAAATAACCCTACTGGGTTTATGCTCCTGTATTACTCCCCCTGCATGAAAAGCCGCTATATAGTTCTTATACTACTGGTAGAAATTGGTGTCGATTCTTTGCTGAGTGACATTGGTAACCCAAGTCTCCCCCGCCTCAGGACGATCGTGCCATCGGATGAGAAAGTGGGTGTAGTTGCCAAATGAGGAGATAAGCTCGAAAGCTAGGAACGCAGTCGGCGTGGGAACGAATGAGGTGCCCTTCTGTCGAGGTAGAGGAATTGGGGGGATAATGTGCCCCAAAAGGGTGGAGGTTGGCGACATTAAAGGTGCGGTGCATGCGGAACTCGGCCGACAAATCATCCTCATAGGCATTATCCTCGCAACAACGGATCACTGGGAATGAGCCAAAACAACGCATTGGGAGCTTATGGCCCTTGCCTTGCCGGCAGGCCTTCTTAAGGTAAACCATCGTCCTTGTATGAGGCATACGTACACAGAAGACGAGAGCAAACATCCTTATGGATGGTGGTCATGCCGATTGGTGAATTCAACAACAACAGGAATGACTGGGATGGTGGGAGGTAATTCTTGCTAGATCAATAGGCATGGAATGTGATGACACTAAGACGATTTGGAATGGAGGAAAGCCAACAACGTTGTTGAAGGTGAACTCGGCTAGGGCAATCCCAACATCAGGGAGTGTCTGTAGCAAGGCATGATATCAAATCTCTCATGCTCTGATTGGCCACTTTAGCATGAATGTTGGGCTGGGGGGAAAGCCGTGATTGACCACTTTAGTATGAATGTTGGTCTGGGGGGAAAGCCGTAGAAAACTAGAGGGAGCACCGTATCGAACCCCGCAACGCCTGCTAAAAGTGGCTAGTAAAACGAACCTCTCCGTCGGAGATGATGCTATGGGTGTCATGTAATCCTAAAAGTGAAGGGGGGGGGGGGGGGGGGAGCACATGTCGTTCGTAATGCGGGAGCAGAGAATGAAATGGGCCATCTTGGAGAACCGATCCACAATGACAAATATCGAGTCGCCACAAGGAAGGAATATTAACTCTTGGCAGTCTGGCATGTATAACAACGTCGAATGAAGATGTTGATGTCCCATCGCGTGGATAACCCAAATGGCCATCCTTTGTTTTGAAGGCGGCCTTCCATCAGGCATCGGAGCGCTTCCTGATCTGGCGATACCTAGGTCGAGCTTGGAGAAGACTCGAGCCTCGTGTAACTGGTCAATCATATCCTTAAGGGGAGGTATAAGAAATCAATATATGATGGTGATCTTGTTGTCGACCTCTTGCTATCAACTCACATCCTCCGACACCTATCCTTCTTCGGGGTAAGAGGGGTTGGGATGATACACAGAGACATGCTCTCCCTAATAAAGCTCTGGTCACACAACTCGAAAACTTGCATTTGAAGAACCTCATGCTCGGTGGGTGACATTTGATAGTGGGGTTAGTTGGGTAAAGGAAGCTTCGGGCATAAAATCTATGGCATGTTGAATATCGCAAAGTGGTGGGAGCTCGTCTGGTGGTGTGTGCATACGTCAGAGTAGGACTCTAAGAGATCCTAAATTTGAAGTGGTATGTCGGTATCCGGCGTGCCGATTGGACTAATTGGTGCATAACATAAACAGTTCTCTACCGTTTCGGGACAATGTGAGAAACAATGAGGTCCGATGATCGTGGTGCGAAAGCTCGTCCATCGTTCGGAGATGGAACTGTTGCCTCCGGTGTTGGAAGGTGGGTGCACGATCGTCAAGTAAACTCGTATGGTCATATTTCCACGACCTCCCCAATAGTAAGTGGCAAAAGCGCATGTCGACGGTTGTGCCCACCACCTTATCATCGTATGATCCAATGGATAACGGGACACGACATTGCCGATTTGGGGCTAAGGATTTAGTGTTTCCCAGCCAACTGATTGTTAGGCCTTAGGGCTAAGGATTCAGTGGATCGATTGTTAGGCCAAGCTTGTCTGCCATCTCCTGGGCGACAAGATTATCACTAGCTTCGCACAAACAACCCTTTGTCGTGCAACGAGTGAAGAAGATGTTGGTTCTCAACCAAATGGAGTCATCAGGTGAATTGGTAGTGATGGCAAGGGTCAAGGAATATGCTTGACACGTATCACTCCACTGTGATTTCACTAGGAGGTTATGGGAGGCATTGTTTGCTTTATTCAGAGTGAAGTGGGTTATGTCGCATTTGATTGAGGAGATGTTGTGGGCCTGAAAGGCTACACCAATTAGTAAGTAAAAGTGAGCCGCTTGAGATGTGGCACCCTTGTGTCTCATGTGGACGGTTTGAAGGGGACGAAACAACATATTCTTCGAGGATACAATCTTGTTATGACTCGGGCGATGATATTTTCTACATTGTATTTATGTTGTATAACTAGACCCGAGGATCTTTTCTTGTATAGACTTTTTTGGATTATTTGCAACTAGGGGACTGATTTTGTGGCCTTTTTGTTATATCTTGTGTGAGTCTGTTTGATAATTTGTGTATACTTTTGCCCCCTTGACTGTCTTTAACGAGATGTGTATTTGTATAAAAAAGACATTTTAAATTAACTTAAAATCTCAAAATTGTTCTACAACTTTTTTTTTTTAGGTATATAGATTTATGTAAAATCACTTTTGAGGAGGGCGGAGCCCAATATACATGATGCTTACAAACAAAAACTACCAAAAGAATAGGTGGATTGAAACACGGAAAAAATGAGCTTTCACTCCTAAGGATTTTAGAGCAAGGAAGAAAATAAATAAAACATACATTACTCCTCCCAAACCCCCTAAAAATCTAAAAATGCTTTTCCCGGGAAGGGAAATACTTCTTGAACGAAAGTAACAACAAACTTAACATACGAAACTCAACATAACAGGTGCAAAGCTCGACTTTATCAAAATATCTCTATTGCTTTCTTTCCAAACTGACCACATAATGAAAAGCGGAGCCACATACCAATAGGGACACATTTTATGCCTTACCCCGCAACTCCTTCACCAACAAAATGATAACAACTCACATGCTTTATGTAATCACGTTATGGTGGAGTTAAAGATGAATCACACTCACCTCCTCCTCCTCCTCCTCCTCCTCCTCTTCCTTGTGTAACTAACACAACTAGCATCGACTAGCCATGCACCTCCCCATAAGCTTCAAATTATTTTTCATTAGTGCAAACCCTTTAGTTGTTGGCCATACAAAAAAGTCAACTATATCGATTTCTACTTGATGGAGTCGTCATACCTACCAATCAAGGTATAATAATAGTTTGCCGAGTGAAGGTGGATGACCACACACGCTTCTTTACCCATTTGTTATAAGTTATATGTTTAGGGACCATTTTTTTATATTAGTACTATAAATGGGCCTATTACAATTGTTGCATAGGGGTTTTGATAAATTTCCAACCCTGTTGACCCCTCCATTGGGGGTCCCACCTCTCAAAGCAACTATTAAAAGAAATCTTGGGAAGCCTCAAAGATATAGGATTTTACACCTCTTGACCCACCAAAGCAATAAAGTTGGCCACCCTACCACCCCTATCCGTCGCTGTCCAGCGCTTCCCCTCGCCCTCACTAAAGCAATAAAGTTGGCCAACCTATAACCACTATCCGTAGTTAAACTAACACTTCCTTCTCACACAATCCCTCCTGACAAAATATAACCCCCTCTCCTCCCAAACTGAACATCGTGTGGAAGAGAGACATCCCAAGTAACGTGTCATAATCCCATCCCAGTTCCAGTGCACCAATTATGCTTGTCAAACCAAAACCTTGCTATTGCCACCCTCCTCTACAACTGCCTCTCCTCTTCACAACCACTTCCGTAGAAGAACCTATAACCTTTTTAACGACTCTGAATTCTTAATACTTGCTTCGCCAATCGTCATCGGTCTACAAACCTCCTCCCATCCCCCCAAACTGTATTTAAACCCCTTGTCGTTTTCCTTATAAGCTTGGCAAGCCTTCTCCTTTGAAAGATATAATGGTAATAAGTAGGAATTTTAGACAACATGCTCTTGATCTAAGTTAGCCGTTCACCTTTTAGCAAATATTTCCTCTTCCAACTTGCAAGCCGCCTCTCAAATCTCTCTAGCATGGGATCCCAAATAGCCTTAGATTTGTGAAATACCCAAAGGCAATCTCAGGTTGAGAGGTTGTCAGGAGAGATTGCCGCCTTAAATCCAACAATAGTGGTTAGCCTCTCGCAATCCAAAACTCACCAACTAGAATGATATCACTCTTTCCACGTTTATACACAACCTCAAAGCTGCCTTGAAACACATTAACATCAATATCATGTGTCACAACTCATATATTAAGAATAATGCCACTCCTTTAAGTTTTTACAACACAAATATTTCATGGGAATAACGAAGCTTTAAAAGAAATGAACCTTTTTAAACGAGATTTTACTCGAATGAAAAAGAGCATTATTACCTTGCTTGGTTAAGAGAAGCTTGTAAGACCTTCAAGTGCTTCACTCCAACTTCAATGCAACTACTATGTTGATGCTCTTGTTGATAAGAAGTGTTTAAGGTGGTTTTTGGGGAGAAAGAGCTTAATATGTTTTAAGGGGTTCTCCGTTGTTTTTCTGTCACTAAGCGAGCTTAAATAGTGGGTCATTGCGATACAAACGAGGCCAATATTGTCCAAGTTCTTGGTTAGCGGCCTCGATCCAAATTTGAAATTGATTTAGCACAAGCTCTTATGTGAATTGTATTTCGGGCAATTTTGGCATTTTCTTATTTTTGTTATTGTAATTGTCCTTTATTATTTTCCATTTTTAAGTTGTATGTATTAGGTTTAGTAAGGGATAATTTAGATAAAATGTAATAAGGATATGCTAGACCCTATGAGTGATGTCACCCATGACATCTCATGCTAGATCCTTCCTCTTAGGCCTATAAATATTATACTTTCCATTTGGGGCAAACCATTCCTCTAATAGATATATTGATTAGTATTAATCTTGTTTGAGTGTAATTTCTTAGTGTGTTATAGACACCGTTTACGTAAATAAGTATCAGATGCTCGTTGCTCCACCCATGTTGTTATTGTCGTAAAAATTGGAAACAAAGAATGATGGCGCCAAAGAGAAACACCCAAGCTGGGTTTTGTACAACTTGATTGGAGGAACTTGCTGCTATCCTCGCTGAAAAATTCGAGTGTCTTCTCAGCTGATACCTATGATCATGACATGCTTCCGCCACCACATCTACTGTTCCAGCCGCTCGATTGGAGGAACCTCCCCTGTGAAAAGGTTGACTATCTTCTTAGCCTATGCCCACCACTATTTCACACGTCTGCCACCAACCCACTATTACATCACCACCACCACAAAACCCTAACTCCACCAAAACTTCCCATGCCAAACTTAGAGAAAGAAGAAAGAAAAAAGAGGGGTTGAAGTCCCACCCTTAGGGTTCGATTGAGGAGAGAGAAGAAAGTAGAGAGAATTAGCAAAAAATGGGTTGAATCGGCCATCCTTGTCATCGCTTCAAGTCCGAAAACATTCCTTGCGCTACGGCAACCCACGACGGGCCGTTGATGGTTATGGAGGACTGGATCTAGGGTTTTGTAACCTTAAACCCGTCGGCTTTGTGTTGGCTCGAAATCGGATATGGTATAATAAAGATGAAGAGAGAGACGAACATAGAATGAATCGATGGAGAAGAGATCAAGAGCAGAAATCGAGAAAGAGACGAAAAAAAGAAGTGACGAACCGAGTAGGAAGAAAAGAGAGATGTTGAGAATGAGGGATGATGAAGTCGGCAAAACCCGCAACCATCCACAAATAGGGACGTGGGAATGTCTGATGGAGGTTTGGCGGGGCATGATCCTCTGTGTTTTCAGCCCACCAAGATATGTGATATGGGAGTCATCCATTTGGCTCTATTAGATTCCAAAAAACGTTGGGCCTGGGGCATGGAGTTATTTGGGCGCTGGACTTCTCGTATCCCAGCCCAACCCTTTTTACCCTCTTACCCTGAAGAAATAAATCCGGCCGACTGTTGAGTTTTTGTTTTAAATGAAGAATGGGCTAGCAACTTAGAGGAAGATAACATATTCTCAACCCGCTTTGAGCCTTGGATATTTTGATTGAAAAAAAAGAAAAGGAAACTGCATATTTTCAAAATTTATACACAACTCCTCGAACTTTTAAAAGCTCAAGGATGAACTTGGTTTTAAGTGGGAGAGTGTGATGTGAATTGTATTTCGGGGAATTTTTGACAATTTCTTATTTTTGTTATTGTAATTTTTCTTTTATATTTTCGTTTTCAAGTTGTAGTTATTAGGTTTAGTAAGGTCTATTTTAGGTATTACTCAACTCAACTCAATAAAGCTTTTTACTAATTATTTGGGGTCGGCTGTATGGATCCCATTTTTCCATTCTGCTCTGTTTAGCGCAATATCCTCGGTTAAACCACACGATTTCATGTCATTTTTATAATATCCCTACAAGTCCATTTAGGTGTACCTCTACCCGTAACGTTACCATCACTATTAACTAAATCACTCTTCCTTACAGGGGCATCTATGGGTCTATGTTGGATGTGTCCAAACTAGTAGTGGCAAAATGTGGCCCAAATAATAAAATAATTCATATTAGCCCAAGCATCTAAATATGAGATCCATATTTAAAAGCTATGAGTTAAATATGGGGCTCATATTTCAAAGCATTGAGTTAAATATGGGGCCCATATTTGAAAGCAAGAAATCAAATATGGAGCCCAATTTTAAAAGATACAAATCAAATATAATACTCATTTTAAAAAGTTATGAGTAAAATATGAGTTTTTTTTATATATACCTCCAATTGTAATACTTAATTTGGTAAAAAAATAATGGGTTGGCCCAACCCATATTTGGTCCGCCCATATTTGGCCCAGCCCACATTTAACCCACCCCATATTTGACCCAACCCACATTTAGTCCAATCCATATTTGACCCGCCCAAATTAGGTCCAGCCCATAATTTTGCCAGTGCTAGTCCAAACCATTTAAAGACGATTTTCTCTCAATTTATCTTCTATGGGAGCAACTTTTACCGTTTCACGAATCTGTTCATTTTCAAAATTTATTCTTTCGGGTTTTACCACAAATCCATCTTAGCATTCGCATATCCGCCACACTCATTTTTTGCACATTTTGTTTTTTAGTTGTCCAACACTCCGTCCTGCATGCCAGGTTTAATGATCGTTCGATAGAATTTTCCCTTTAACTTTAAAGATATAGGGCGATCACACAACACGCCGATAACACTTCTCCACTTAAATAGACCTAACCTGCTTAAATCCTATGAGTAACATCATCATTAATATCGCCGTCTTTTTTAATAATCGAGTCTAAATAAATTAAATGATCATTTCTAGGTATCTCTCGACCCTCAATTTTCACATGACCGTTTGTCCTCTCATTATTACTAAAATTACACTGCAAATATTCTGTTTTAATTCTACTTATTTTAAACACTCTTGTTTTTAGAGTTTCTCTCCACAATTGCAATCTAGCATTAATCGCTGCCTTGGTTTCATCCACCAAAACAATACCACCTACAAAAAACATATACCGCGGAACCTCATCTTGTATATGTCGGGTCAACTTATCCATAACAAGAGCAAAGAGATAGGGAGTTAGTGCTGAACCTTGGTGCAAACCTACACTAATAATTGAGAGTTCATTCACTATTTTCTCCAACGGTTGTTCTTACTATAGTCATGGCTCAATCATACATATCCTTAATCACATCAATATCTACGAGTCACTCCTTTTTTTTTTTGTCTAAAACCCACATATCTCTTGGTATTCTATTATACGCCTTCTCCACATTTATAAAAACCATATGAAAGTTCTTTTTCTCCCTGTACATTTCCATTATTCTTCTCAATAAATAAATAACTTCCGTTGTTGACCACATAAATCCAAACTGATTCTCAGATAATCCTAACCTCTGTTATCATGATTCTGTGAAAAAATATATATTCTCGAGTCTCCCTAAGTTCCTCCATATCTAATCTACTCCCATTATCTTCATTCAATAATCTTTTGAAGTAATATTTCCATCTTTCCTTAAAGTTTAGCAAGCTTATTAATAGTTTTTCCCCCTTTTTGTGTTCTTATTTTTGTATAAAGATCGTTATACGCTTTAAACCTAGCATCTCTTACCATTTTTTAACTTCTTTCTTAGCCCATTTATATTTCTCAAAATTTTCTTGATATTAAGTGTTTTGCCATGTTTTAAAGCACTCTCTTTTAGTTTTTACTATATTTTGCACTTCTTCATTCCATCACCAAGTTTCTTTAGATTTTGCCCCTATTGATTCTGCAAGAATTTTTTTCGATATTCTCCTAATGCATGTAACCATCTTATCCCACATTATGTTAGTCTCATTTTTTGATATTCCATTATGCTTCATTTAATATACTAGCTTTAAATAGTTCTAATTTCTCTCCTTTTAAGTTCCACCACCTAGTTTGTGGATTAATCTTCTCTTTTTGCACTCATGATTAATTTTTAATAATTCTATCCAACACCTTTACATGTTAATCGATCACCTTTCCTTGTAATGAAAAAGTCTATTTGACTCTTATTTGTTCCACTTTTATAAGTTATCAAGTGTTCAAGCCTCTTTTAAAACATATATTTACTAGTACAAGAATACAAGCCATCGCAAAATTTAAGAGACATTCCACCGTCATTCCTATCTGCAAAATCGTATCCTTCATGCACCATCTTATATCCTACACAGTCTTCTCATATATGTCCATTAAAATCTCCCCCGATATAAATTTTCTTACCTACGATTATTTTTTGAATTAGTTCATCCATTTGTTCCCAAAATTGTACTTTAGTATGCTCATTTAGTCCTACTTGGGGTGCTTAGGCACTAACAATATTAATTTTACTTTCACCTAATACCAGTTTACAAGTATAAGTCTATCGCCTCTCGTTATAACAATTACGATATCATCTTTAAGGTTCTTATTTACTATTATTCTGACTCCGTTCCTATTTCTATGTTTGCTTATATAATATAATTTAAACCCTGTATTTTCTTTTTCTCTAGCTCTCTTCTTATCTTGGTATTCATTAGTTCCATCCCTTTCCCTGTCAAAGTCCTTTATCTTCCAAGTCGATAATCCAAGTCTACTACCCTAGACTAACTTCTTTACCTGCAGACATCCACAATTGATGCAGGAACCGCTGTCCATTTCTAATTGCAACCGGGGGCCGATGCCACACCCCTTGTCTATTTTTCGAGACATCCTTGATTATTTTTGGAAACACCTAGTGGCAGACGCAATACATCGCTCAAGGGGAATGCCGTAGTATTAACGTATATAAATATGGTACTTTCCATCTGGGGCAAACCATTCCGCTAATAGACATTTTGAGTATTGCTACTCTTTGTTTTAAATGTAGTTTCTTTGTGTGCCATTGACACCGTTTAAGTCACTCCTCATTCGGATCCACTGGTGGTGCTAGAATAATTTAACCAAATTGGGTCAAAGTCAATCTTTTTGTGTTTGTGGATATTTGTTGTACGTGCTTCTCCTTTATGCTTTGCTGTTTCTGATGTAAGTGGACTGGTGGTCCTCAATGTTGCAGCGATTGTCGCATATGCTTATGTTATCAATACACTTGTGTTGTCTTATAAAAAAAAGGGCTAGAAGTTTCCCATAAAAGACTTGGCACACGTCAAGAAATCATACAAGAAACATGCAAGTCAATCTAAAATTGTTCACAAAATACCTTTCTCATTAGGTTTTATCACATAAAACTAAGTCAACAATTTTCTTGAAAACTTTACTAGGGTTCCAATTGTTTTCTAAACTTCCTTAATATAACTTGCATAAAATTTCACGATGATGATAATGCTTAAGAATACTTCCAAGTTTATCAACTTTAATTCTCAATTATTATTTCACGATGCAAATATTGTCAATTATTACCATATGCAAAGTGTCACATAATAAGTTTGATTAAATAATATACTCTTCCTCGGCCCCCCAAAAATAATAGTGCACCTGCAAATAAAAGATGAGATATCATCACCGGACTCCCGCCCCTCTCCTCTACAACAAAGCCTCCAATTAAACGGCCACTCTACTCATAAGTTTACTCACAACTTCCGTGACAAAAATCAACAAAAATGGATCGATGGAGTCCTCTCTTCGGATCACTCTTGTACTCTGGAGAGCCATTCACCAAGACTGAGAATCGCATTGAAGGAATGCACCTAGCGATCCACCGCTTCCACTGAAAACCAAACCCCATTGTTTCCAGCGTGTACAACACAAAATTATAATTCACATGCTCGCACGGCTTCTCTAAATCAAGCTTACAAATAAACTCAGGAACAAAACTCCTCAACGTAGGCTCCACGCATTCATTCGATATTAACACTGCATCTAAGATAGGCCGACCACCCATGAAAGCATTTTGGGATTTCGACATCAGAGGGTTGACTATGGCAGGCAGCCTCCAAGACAGCACCTCGGAAACTAGCTTATACATGCTACTCACCAAACTTAAAGTCCCGAATTCCATCCCCCGTTTTTTGGGACAAGAGCATTAAACGAAATCATGCTTCTCTCCAAGACTCCAACTACCGCAGGAATGGAAATCAATTATGAAACACTGCCATCACATCCTCTGAAACAACTGTTCAACACTCCTGAGAGGATGCCATAATGAATCCATCCGGACATGGAGTTTTGTCCCCATTCATAGACTTCAACGATTCCACCACCTCCCACCTCTGAAAATGGCCTCTCAATCCGCACGGACTACACAGAATCCCCCCCTGAACTTGAGTCAAACTCCACACCCTTTAACAAGGGCCTCCGCTCCTTGTACAAGTGCTCATAGAATTGAACAAATACTCTCCTGATATCCTCCTCAGAAAAAAAAGATGACTCTCCACCCCCACACTGTTAATGTGATAGTTTCTACAAAGAGAATTTGCCTATCCATGAAATTGCTGCACTAGGCACATTACTGCTCATTGTTCTGGATAGTGTAGAACTGCAGTTAAACTACCAGTATGCCTCACTTCACATTTTCCCCATTTGAATTTATGGCACATACTGTTTAGTGCCTGATTGGAGGCTGCCTTTGGTTCTTAAAAGACTGTCTGAATATAGAAGAACGCTTTAAGAATTTGGGTTCTTACGATCTTAGTCAATTCTAGCCTACTGAGAGTTATCGCTGATTTCAATTTTCACTATTAACTTTTCATGTTGAGCTCAAATATGATGTACAAAACTTAGCCTCTGCACCAAATATATTTAAGGTCTAATGCAAAATCGCCATGCTTATGAGGTTCATTTTGCATGATAATGTCAAAAGCACCTTTTTCCATAGTTCTGCAAGTAGAATATGGTGTACAGATTCAGCTGTGGGAATAGTCTGATCCTAATCAGTCAAATGAGTTCCAGCCAAGCACCTACATAACTGTTTCACACACTATTGATCACCCTAATTATGTATTACTATATGTATATAACTTTTTTGAATTGCAATTTACAGATATTCAAGAATGCCAGCAGAGTTGCTTCCAACAATTATTTCATCTCTTCAAGCAAGGATCGAAAAAGGTTTCTCATTTCGAAATGATCAGATTGGCCTGCTGGTTAGTATTAAAATATTATATATAAAGTTTTTTACGATTAGTGATGGGATTGGGCAAGCTACCCAGTTAAGCCACCCTGCCCAGTTAAGCCACCCTGCCCAACCATGCTCTTATTGGATGGGAAGCTCAAATTTGAATTGGGCTAGAAGAAACACTGCTTTCTTAAATTGGATCTGGTAGAAGCTTTGGCCTTGATTCTCTTGCCCACCACCCCTGATCATTTTGAGGAGTGGCACCAAAAGTCTAAAAGATTTTTTTATTGAAAGTCCAAGTTCTTAGATATCTATATCAAGTAGCATGGCTTGGGAGGATTTCAAATCTTTTAATCTTTCCTATTTCACGTCTCAAATCCCTTGACCCCGTTTACTAACACATAAATAACATCAATTGCCCTAATTTAATACACCCAGAACAGCCTATACCATTCCCATTTTCTTGACTTTTTGACCCCTCATAGCCTTACACTCCCTTTCTGTTCGACTTTTGTAAACACTCGAACACCATATTTACACTAGATGTTTCTACCACAAACTCTAGCAAAAATCAATCCCATAGACCCTTTACCTTCCACCGCCCAAGCGTATTATTGAATTTAAGAAGATTTTTCTTCAACCCAGTTAATATTTAATTAGTTATGTTTACCACAATTCTAATTCTTTTCTACAGGCTGTTGCTATGAATAGCTTGACAGCAGCTCTATCTGTTTCACCTTCCTCGTTGAAAGTTGAAGATATTTTGAGGGAGGAATTATCAACAGGTTAGCCTTTTGTATCTGAGTATAACATTTGTTTTTGCAGGAGCCTAGTAAATATGATAATCTGTAATTTCTTTTACAAGAATGTCAATAGGGAGCTTGTTGCTGTACTTTGGTGAGTGAAACTTTACAAATTGGGTGCTCCTACCGTTGATAGGGACGGACCTTAGTTATTTGGGACGTTAGATATTGGATATTTTGGAGTCATCGTTAGGGGAGTTCCCAGTCCTGGTGAAAGTAAAACAGGTTGAGGGAGAGGATTGGTTACATTGTGTTCGTGGGCCTTGTTACAAAGGAGTTTTAGGAAGAACTTTTTAGGGTCTTGCAGGTTATGCTACCCTAGATGGCGTGAGGGAGATTTTGTTGTTATTACATTAATGTCAGAACAGTTAAAGAGGGGGTAGAGTTACAAGTATGAAAGGTTTTATTCCTACGAGTTTTAGGAAGAACTTTTTGGGGTCTTGGCGGTTATGCTACCCTAGATGGTGTGTGAGGAGATTTTGTTGTTATTACATTAATGTCAGAACAGTTAAAGAAGGGGTAGAGTAATGTGACACCCCGACTAATTAAATACCGGGTAGCTACTCCTTTATGAAATTTAATCAAAATGCCAAGTTGGCTCAGTTAATAGCATCACTGTCGAAAACATTTTATTATTACTAGCCACCTAGTATTTAAAAAGTAAGTTGTCAAATTTTAATTAAAGTCGGATTAACATGCAGTAAAAGATTTAAAGCAAGAATAATATCACCATTCACTATAACGAAATAATAGAATAACCATCACACGATATAGATAAATCCGGAGGAAAAACTCCTCACAACAAACTCCACAACTGAAATGAATAACTAAATACTGAATACTGAATCAAAACATGCCAAAGTCTGAAAAACTGAAATGGAAAAGTCTCTAATAGAATTTGGGCAACATGCCCTACAACTGAGGAATACTGAACATGGAATCCAAATGATAGAAGCGTCTAAAAGCAAATCCCTGTAACTTCCACAAACAGCTACAGCTCGTCATCTGAGTGAGAATCCTATGCATGGTGTCCTTGTGGCTGGGCACCTAAAATGGTTTTACAAGAAAAATAGATTTGAAAGCAAACGGGTCAGAGCCCGAATGTGGAGATATTTTAAAAACCTGCAAGTGCTTTAAAAACATTTAAAACATTAAATGCAAAGTACATGTTAGGACGTGCACTCACATGAAATTCTCACCTCTCGACTAAATGTGCACTCCTAACGTAAGTACCCATCTGAAATGACACTAATCCCTAGCTAAGTGACATCATATCTAGCTAGACTGTCATAGGTTCTACTCTTATTACTCGGTTTCCATTTACATTATAACGATCACATTTAAATAGGGCTTAACGTAAATTCAGTTTCTCCCATAAAAGCAACACAACTCATTTTAGATTATCCCTTTTATATTTTCCAAATTTATACACACAATACCATATGAAAGTTCCGATAATAAAGTGTATATTTTCCACAACATAAATATACAATATAAGCACCCCGAGACTAAGCTGCGGTGCACACATACTCTGCTATCCATCCCGGTACATCACGTACATAAGGATCACATATTCCGAATCTCTCGGGAATAGTTCACAGATAACAACATCACAAGTAATGGAGGCGAACACAGTCACATCACATGGGTCACGCACATACCTGCGCTCCCACGATCAGCAGACTTATTAACATCCCAATAAGTCCTTCTCTGACCTATGTTCATCGAGGTAACCAGTCTAAATCCGGGCAACACAAGGATTAGAGGGCCCTAAGCGAACGCAAACCTCCCGTGATAGCAAGTATGGTAGGTATGTCATACATATAAAATCAATACATATATACTAAGTATGCACACGTCTTAGTAATCACCATAATATATTGGTACATATCTCTTCTCGTACGGACATATAATACTACACCATTTATATGTTCCCGGTTACTATAATTTATTAGGCCGTCAATAGCTCACATCGTAATAGACGCTCACGTCCTACTTCACATTTTCCCTTAGGTTCAAACTACACTTCTAGGTTTGACTCCTCATTGTATCCCAACATCCCAAATATATCAATTACTCATCAAGGAAAGGCTATCTCTACCTATACACAAGGTTACTGGGCACTTGGGATCAAAACAGGCTAAAAAGCCTAAACTGTCAACTCGTTCGAAGTCTCGTTCGAACGAGGCTGTTCGAACGAGACTTCGTTCGAACGAATTGAGTCTTCTAACGAGATCTCGTTCGAACGAAGTGGGCTTTCTAACGAGATCTCGTTCGAACGATCTGATCGAACGAACTTCACCCTCGTTAGAAGTCAGTGGTCAACTCGTTAGAAGCTCGTTCGAACGAGCTCGTTCGAACGACCTGGGTAGGTCTTCTAACGAGTGGCCAGATTCAAGCCCAGAATTTTCTACTCGTTTTTCACCAATTTCTACTCCTCAATTCTCCTCTAAAATTCGTCCCAACAATGTTTTAAGGTCTCTAATCAATCCTAAACATATTAAGGTCACATACTAACGTGTTTTAAGGAATCAATTCATCCTAAGCATCATTAAATCATCAAGTCTCTTCACTTTTCCCCAAATTTTCAAGAACATAAACCCTAGAATTTATAATCATCAATTTACTCAAATTAGATCCGTTTTTGTTACATCCAACATATATTAACATCAGGGTAATCATCTCTATACGATTCTACATGCAATTTCTTCTCAAAATTTAAGTTCTAAGTCCAATTAAAATGGGTTTTTATTAAACTCCCAAGAACAATTTGATTTATTGGATAGTCTAAGCATGGAAGAAGCATTTACTGCATAAAAACGTAATTTAAACCACTTGCCTTGATTCAATCTCAGATTTTGATGACGATTTGATGAAGCTCTCTCTCTCTCCAAGCTTTTCCCCTCTCTCTCTCTCTCTCTCCAAGCTTTCTTCTCCAATGGCTATGGTGGCTAGGGTTTGTTTTGGGAACTTTAGAAAACTAATTCTACAACTCCCCGTAGTCTTATGGGTCAATCTGGTTGGTAGTGGGTTTAGTGGTTGGTTTCCTGAATCAGATATAATTTACTAATTTTCGTCACTTTTAATTTCCCAAAATACAAAATTACCAAAATACCCTTTATGTTGCCGGTATGGCCTAAAAATACCCCGGGACCCAAACTAAACCCCCCGACTAGTGTTTTCTGACTATTTCGACCCTTCCGGACGCGTTGACGCACTCAAAACGACCATACGGTTAATAGAATTTAAATTCACTTTTATGATTAAAATAATTATATCCTGACGCGACTGTCTCACGCGTCCCCATAAAATGTCCAAATTGCCGTATATCAATCTCACGACAAATTTCATAATTCAATATTCATATATCATCATATATACTCAATATAGTCAAATACCAACTCACATCTCGCTAGTATTTTATCCGGATTAATTCCCAATTAATTCTCATTTAATTAATTAATCCCAAAAATAAATATCGCCAAAAATACGGGGTATTACAAGTAACAAGTATGAAGGGTTTTAATTCCTTTATTGTATATAGGAGGTTTACACGGTCATGTATGATGGAAAATACGATGCGAATTAGAATCAAATAGGTTTTTGTTCTCAACAGAATGGAAGGAGGATCAACGCTGAAGGTGTTCACAAATATATGGGATCACTCTCTAGTGGTGTTGCACACATGCGAGATCAATATCCTCCGATGCAGGATTACTTGGAATTTCTTCGCCTGAGCGCGCAGAACAAGGGAAAATTGAGTTCCCCTCCTAACTCCTTTAGCAAAAGGAAATTTGCTAAAGAAGTTTTGCAAACCATTAACCATGATTTCATTCCTAATCAAAGGACTTCGGAATTGATGCTCATCCTCAATGAAGAGGACGAGAAGCAGATGTCTTCTCCCTGAGAAATTAAGTCCCTTTACTTTGATACACATAATTATGATGTGCAAGAAGGCAAATACCGGACGGTATATGAGGCTATCCTCGAAGAAACTGAGTCTGTGGTGTTTAATCACACAAATAAACACCAAAATAATTTCAAATCCCCCATTGCTTGAATTCATCCGTTGAAATCGCGAAAATTGAGTTTGCAAACTGGGTTCTATAATTATTAGGATTACTTCCAGGCTTGAACTAAAGCTTTTTATTATCAAAATGCTCAGCACACACATACTTGGTTTTTCAAATTGTGCCCAAACTCTTTAAAAGAAAGTTACCCAGGATGGGTTATCAATTGGTGGGGCAAATTTGACCCAGGAATTAATATGTTCCCTGATGAAAATTACCAAGGAAAACCTTTTTCTAGCTTGGACTCAATTTCATCCAAAGCTTAGAGGGAAAAATAATGTCCCAGTAGGGCTTAATACCCTACTATTTTTTTACTGAAACTAACATTCCTTGGATCTCCCGATGGGATCTTCAATGTAGAGTTAATCATCTTAAGGTTCCTCTACTTGAAAGGATCTTTTATTGTAGATGGTGGAGTGGTATTGATATTGATAATACCGTTTCTATAATAAAAGATAGCCTGAAGCATTATATGTCCATGGTGGAAGATTCACCCCCTCCAACTGAGAAGATGATGCCGGGAGCCAATCTACTTAAGGATTTGAAGTTTGCACTCAAAAAGAAATTTTCCAAAGCAACGGAGCAGGAGTTACTGCAGAAGGTGATGGATTATACTCAAAGCCAATTTAGATCGACTTTCAACTATCCTGGAGAAGATACAAACCCAATTCCTCAGCCCTCTGATGATGATGCATCTATGGCTTCAGTCAAGAACGACAATCCCTTCTTCTGTCTTGCTGGAGAATCCCAGAACCCAGAAGACGATGAATTTGTCGGAGACATGTTTGACACCAACATATCCACTGAGCCAACAATGGAGGCCTTTTTCAACTCACTGAGCTCAGCATTTCCAATTCGAAGGTTAGACGGTAGTTTTCCTAATCCTGACCCTACAGATGGCCTAGATTACTTGAGATAGTTGGCCCACCTGGCCCCAGTTGACAGCACGCCGACGCATGGAGACAAACCTTTCTCCATCTCGACAAACTTGATGATAGTGGTAGGACCCACTGACCCAACAACCGGCACCTCGTGACAAATGGTAAGACCCGTTGGCCCAGCAGCCGACGCTTCAGGACAAAAGACTTTGTCACTCTCGAATATGGAGGGACCCACGGGTCATTTTCTTAGGAATTATTTATTCCTCTCTTGATTGTATAAATTGATGACTTCTCTTCCTCATTTCGCACCTCTTTCTTTAATCTCTCTCTCTCTAAATTTGTAATAAGTTTGTGGACTTTTCGGCCATATTCCGGTGGACGCTTATAAGTTTGTTTTAATTTTCGTCTGTAATAAAAGTTTGTAATATATCTCAGTTATTATTCTATTAATATTGATCCTCTCTTTTATGGTAGAAGAAGGGATTGTCGTTCTTGACTGAAGCCATAGATGCATCATCATCAGAGGGCTGAGGAATAGGGTTTCTATCTTCTCGATAATTGAGACTACCAAGAAATCTTTGGAGTTGAGTTTTTTCTATTTATTCATGAGGGAATTTATAAGCAAACTCAATACTTCTATCAATAGGGAGTATTTTCCCTTCCCCAATGTTGTGCCCTAAAAATCTAATATTAGTTTGAAAGATTTTCATTTTAATGGCAGAAACGACTAAGCCATTAGTCTTTATAATATCTTTAAAATTTTTTAGATGTTTAAAGTGCTGATTAATCGATTGTGAAAAGATGAGAATATCATCAATATAGACAATAGAAAAATCAGAGTAAGGGTTAAATATATCATTGATGATATTTTGAAATTCAGACGGGGCATTCTTAAGTCCAAAAGGCAAAACATTCCATTGATAATGGCCAAATGGTACCGCAAAAGCAGTTTTATACCTATCTTGTATGGCAATTTGGATCTGCCAATGTCCATATTTTAAATCAAATTTGGAAAATATGGTGGCAAAGTTAAGCCGGTAAAGTAAATCCTTTTTATTAGGAATTGGATATCTTATGCATTGCAAAACATTAATAAGAGGCTTGTAATTAATTACAAGTCTAGGAACACCTCGTTCCTTCTCAGCACCCTTATTAACATAAAAAGCTGCACAACTCCAATGAGAATAATTTTTAGTTATAAGCTTTTTATCTAAATGATTCTGAATCTCATTCTTACAAAGGTCAAGAAATTCAGTCTTCATTTGACTGGGTCTGGCTTTTGTAGGGATGGATTTTTCATTAAAACCAATTTCATAAGGAAGAGAAACAATATGTTTCTTCCTATCCCAAAAAGCATTAGGGATATCACTGCAAGCTTCAGTTATTAATTGATTTTTAACAACATTAATTTTGTGCAGTATATTAGGTAAAACTAGTTTCTGCTTAATAGTTAAAAAAGAGATTTCTTTTTGAAGAACATTTAAATGGTTTTCTTTGAAAATAATATTATTTGTCAAAGAATTAATTTTCTTAATTTCTGGTTGGGTGTTAAATTCAAAAGCAATTCTTTGATTTTGGATAGTGGTATATATTCCACTAGAATCAATTTTATCTATAGGCATAAGCAAAGACAAGAAGGGAGTACCTAAAATTATTTGCTGGGATAAATCGCTAATAAGCAAGAAGGTATTGTCCAAACAAATTCCATTGTTACAAATGGCGACCTTAGTTAATTTATATTTAATGCCCATGCTATCACCACTGGCATTAAACAAGGATTGAGTAGTCTTCTCAAAGTATTCAGTGGGAACTAGTCCTTTTTAAATACAATTCATAGCAGCACCGCTATCAACGAGGGCAATGATATTACATAAAGTAAATTCATAGGTTGACAGTAGTGTACCATTTTTGACTAGGTACATGATTAATAACACCAAAATAATCCACTGAATCCTCAAGATTTGAAGATTCTGGATTAGAATGCTTTGAAGCATTCTTGAGATTATTAATCTCAATTTGTATGTTATTATGCTGATCCTCAAGTTGTCTTAACTCAATTTTAAAGATATTGACTTCATGTCTGTAATGCTTGAATTCTTCACCTTTTTCTAAACGGTTGAGTACTTCCTTAAGGCTGTACTCTTGGTTTTTAGAAAGGAAGTTTGAAGAATTAGGAACATTCTCCTGGGTGTAGCAAGACTTAATTAACTTGAGCTTAATGTCAGGCTCAGTAACTTGATTGATAACATCAGTCATAGATTGTTGCTGACTGGTAAGGACATTAAGACTTAATCCATTCTTCTGAATAATGGATTGGAGATGACTGCATTTCTCAGTTAAAGGATTACACTGACAATCTCCTTTCTCGGAGATGTCTGAGTCACTAGAGCTTTGGATATAATAAAGCTCGTCATTGCTCTCAGAGGAGTCCTCTAGTTCTTCAGAGGAGCTGGAGTTAAGCAAAAGTTTGCATAATTGAGTTTTCAAATGGTCATCAATTTGAAGACTATTTATTTTAGTTTCCGTTTTGCATTTATTAGCAAAGTGACCATATTTATCACATTTGAAACATTTAGGGTTAGATTTGCTAGTTTTCTTTTTCCTAACAAATTTTCTTTTAGAATTATCTCCCTGGTTCTGATTAAACACAAATGTTGAAAGGAAGGGTCAAGTTTTGATGGGGAGACTATAGGAGGTTATTAAACATAACGGGATTGTGATTGACTCAGGTCAGGGAGTTTGTATTTGACACGAAAATTGTTGTCAAGAGTGTCCATTGGTGATTTAATTTCCGTAACTATTTAGGATTGTGTAAGATAGGGTGGCCTTTGTAACTGACTTCTTTCAGTAATTCAGTTGAAGGTAGTCTGGAGACCTCAGTTGTGTAGGAATTACCAAGAAGGGGTATTGACATGTTTAAGCAAATGATTTGATCAGTTAGGATTGAGGTGGGCAAGGGGGACTCTTGGAGGTAGATTCTTTCTCCCGATGGGTGTTTGTACCTAGAACGTACAATTGTGCGCTCTTTAATCAAACATAGAGGGAGTGATTGGAGAAACCGTTTGAGTTGGAGGAAAGCGTTTGGTCCTTGAAATCGGCAACAAATATATAATGCCTGGTCTGGATGGTTTTCCTTTTTTTATTTTTATATTATTACGATTAAGACAGGGTTAAGGGACGCTTGTTGGTTGTCTTTAATCTCTTCCATGGGTACCCGTCTTTTGAGGAGAGTCTAAATGCGACATTCATACTAAGAAAGGGGGTGTTGTGGATATTTATTTTCTATGCTCATCAGCCTGCATGTAGTGTTTATAAGCTTAGGGATGAAGTTTTATCTGGAATAATGAGTGAAGTGAATGACAGTGTTCTTGCAAAGTCCCAGTTTGCTTTTTGCGGGGAGTAGGTTGATGATCATCGTGGGTAGGTTGATGATCGTCGTGGTTCAAAGTCGCCGTAGTGGTTTATGTCTTGGTCACCAAATTTTGAACTTGGTTTAGATACCGGTATCAGTATTAAACTTTTTGGAAAAGCATAGAAACGTTTAGAAAAATATGTATAATAACATGAATAATTAGATAATCACAAAATCATCATTTAGCATGCATATCATTGTTCAGATGATTCACTATTCCAGAAGTTATAAGCACACTATCTCCAAGTAATTTAATTAAAAAATAATTTACAAAAAAATTACAAATTGTAAACCTATATGTATAATTATATATCAATATATCTGGATTATTCATATATGACTTAATTACTACATATTGATAGTTAAAACACCTATAAGGAATCACATAGACAATAAATGAGGGCACTGAGAGTGGAAGCTGATAGTTAGGTCGAGTTCTCCAATTTTTAGGCTATGTCGCCTAGTTAGTACGATCTCGTTTATTTTACGACTTGTGACTCAAACTCAGTTTGGTGTTTGCAATACCTAGTCAACTTGGCCGAGTTATCTCGGTTTTGGCCAATACTTTGACCATGTTGATCGCTAGTGAGTGTAATGCTTTGAGAATCAAGAGTGGTTTGTCTGACCTGGCATGCAAGATTGACATTGGGAATGCATATGGTCATGTTAATTGAAACCTTTTGTTATCAATAATAGAGAAGTAATCAACCGTTAGGTTCTTGATCTTGGCAGATTTAAAATTTTAGAACCTTTTTAAGGGTGGTAGACTTGCACTGAATAAGGGCACAATTTTTAGTCTTCCCCTTTGCTTTATGTCAGTCTTGGTCATTCATAGAAAACAAAGAAGATAGAGATGTCCTTTAGGAGGGGATGGGGGGAGAGAAAAAATCCACATGGTTACCTAGTGTATTAATTATGTGGTGTAGTCATTTTTATGTTGGTTCAATTCTGATGAGAATAGTGTAGTACGGGGGCTCATTGCAATATCATTTATTTTAATTAGTTAGTATTTCAGGTAACGACGTAATATTCCCTTGAAATATTCTAATGTGTTACGTTTTAGATTATCATGCCACTTTTCTCATTACTTAAAATTGGCATCAAAGCCATAGATCGTAAAATACAAATCATGACAACTTCAATGGCACATTGGAAATCAAGCCAAGTGAGGCGCAAACAACGCCTCTCTGCCTTGGAGACGACACTAGCCTCTTTTATTTTAGAGATTTGAGACTGACTCACACCATTTCAGCGCCCACCTCCACCTCCACAACCCACTTTACCTACGGTTCAACCACCACCATTACACAACCCTAGCCCAACCCTTCACCCCTGAGTCAGAAACCCACATCAACAGAAGAAGAAAAGGGGCGTCGAAATCCACTCCTAGGGGTGCGACGAGGAGAGGGGTGAGAGACACAATGAGATCAGACAAAAAAGAGCAAAAACGGAAAACCCACCATCGTTTTAACTCCGACAACCCTCCAAAGCCCTCTACTATCACCAACGACATCCGTCTTGGTTACTGATGACCATGGAGGGGCTGGTCCAGGGTTTGCAGCCCTAGGCTTATTTTCGACCCTGGGGTTGACCAGTTTTGTGGGTTGGAAGTGAAAGAGAGAAGACGGAAGAAGAAAAACCAGAAAAGGTAGGCAAGAGAGACGAGAGATCAAGATGGAATAGAATGGAGAGAGAAGAAGAGGTTGGGCAGCAGAGGGGAGCCAAAGGCGTCGTTTCATGTGGGTTTTACCAGTTAGAAGAAGCTCTCGCTGGGATGCTTGCATCCGGCCCTTGTTCGTGCTTCACTACTAAGGTTTCTAAAGAACTCTGTTTTTGAAGAAAGAAGTGTTTGGAAGCAACTGGTCCAGCCCAATGCCCCTTTTGATTGGGGCCAATTACCAATGTTTATCTTCTATTTTATTTAAAGAAAGAATAGCCTAAATTTTGTTTCATTTTATTCTGACCGCTTTAAATAAGTAGGCCATGACATTAGGCTATTGGGCCTTTGTTTGGTGACGAATAAAATTGGGTTTTAATCACGACAGATGTTCATTTGACACCCCCCATTTTCCCATAAATCGGGTGGCAAGCCCGTTAATAGATGACCAACATAAAATCCATCCATCCACTAATATAACTAAAATTTAATAAGTGTATCAACCCATAAACATAAACTCTATAGTTTCCCAAATACAACTCAAGGATAAAAGCTGGAATGTAAACAATTATAGGGTGCCACATAAATGCCCAAACATAATCTTTGAAATATAAATGATCGAAATAAATAAATAGATAAAGAGGGATGCAACCCTCGATACCATGGATGAGCGGTTAAAGGAGGAAACTGAGTCTGCAATGAGTTAACTCCTTAATCCCCTGATGCATTGGACTTGAAAGGTGTCCAACATAAACAGGTGCCCAACAAGAACTTTCCTACATGATCCCAAATAAGGAATCTTTACCATAATACTACAGTGATGCCATCCTAAAGTGTCTTAATTTGGTGATTACCCAACCCAATATAATTATGGAAGTTTTTTAATTTTAGTCATTGAACAATATTTTTTTTGGCTCTTGGACACTTACTTATTTTATGGACACTAATTGTAACTCCCCGCGGCCTGCCGTATTTGGCCGCGACCATTATTTGAAATATTCCGCGGCTTCTGAAACTTTACTCGGCCATTAATAACATCCGTGGCCTCAATACTCTCCGCGGCTCCTAATCCTGAGTGAAGGAGATGAGTTCCATTAGCTCAGCAAGGTTTAAATCAAAGTCCTCAGCCCACCTCTCAATGTTAGTACTAACAAATAAAAGATATACTAACGAACAAGGCAATGGAAAATAACAGTGCAAATAAGCAAGATGGTGCAATATAAGCAAATAGGAAGGAAAAAGATGTAAGTTTTCCTAACCCCTCGGATTATCCCGTTGATCTAAGGCTCAATCTCCCTTAGTTCACCACTCCCTTGGTTCACCTCGGCTGTTCCCATGACTCAATCTCTTCTAGTTCATCCTCGGCTTTCCCCATGGCTCAATCTCCCATGGTGCGCCCTAATAGTCCGTGACCTCTACTTTATGACCTTGGACATCTCATTCTTTGTGGCCTTATTCTAGGTACTTTTAACCTAGTTGGAGGCCGCGACCTCCCCTTCTGCCCAATTCTAGGATGGCGGATATGCGGACTACTGCCAACTCCACAACCTTAATCGAGATCTGCTAATGTCCAAGCGCCATAGTTAGCCCTAGGCTCATCTCCCTAAGAATAATCGTCTTGACCTCAAGCACCAAGTAAGAGGCCCTTAAATAAACCATAGCTCCTCGGCATGGCCAAATATTGCCACTGCCTCAGCATCGAATCCCATCTCAACTCACTTAGGCACAATAATGCAGCCCAGAAGTCCGCGGCCTCAAAGAAGTTAGAACTCCTGATTAGCAAACAATAAGGGCATTTTAGTAAAACAATGGTTTTAAACCCTAATTATCTCATAACTCAAATCCTCAAAGATCAATGGTAGAAACCTAACTAAACCCCTTAAGGCTAACAAAAGCATCTTCAAAACATTCACTCTCCAACTCTAAAGTCTTACCTTAAAAACCCTAATAGAAAACCTCTAAATCAAGGATTCTCCCAATGAACAGTAACATTCTCAAGTCTCCAAATCCTAAATGAACAGTGAAACTCCATGGCCTCTAAACATCGATGAACAGTACCCGTCCATGGCCTATAAACCCATAAAAGTTATATGAACAATAAACGACTATGGCCTTTAAATCCATAAAACTAAATGAATCCATGGCCCAATCCGAGAATACATACAAAAAGAGCTCATCTCATTCAATAGAAAACATGAAAACTAGGGTTTTAATAAAGGAAGAAAAGGAAGAGGACAAATCCCTTACCTTAATGGATTTTGGTCCGATGAACAGGAACTTTCCGCTTCCTCTAAACGCTTCTCTAATGAACAGTAACTCTCCGCCGCCTCTTCCCTCTTAGGTGAGGGGCAGATGTCCACGGCCTCAAAACTAACACCACCTCGTTTTCTCTTAAAGTCTCACTCTCTCTCTAAAGTGGGAAATTAGGGTTATATCAACAGTGGGAAGTGTGCCAAGGGTTGCTATTTATAAGAATTACTAGGGAACCTAGGGTTTCAACTTATGACATCACCTTTCCACAAATTCCCCTCCAAAAAGGTTCCTAGAACCCTCTAAACTTGCTCCTCAACTTGTGATCTATTTAGGCGACGTCATCACCTCACATGCTGAGCACTTGAAGGTCCACATCACCAGGGTCCTTGGTCTTTCTCCTTAGGCCGTGTCCTTCCTGTACCTTTCCTTCAAGTCTAAGGGAACACCTTTATCCTAGGCCGTGACCTTAACAATAGAAATCTGCTTGTGGCCGTGGCTCCCTATATGGCCGCGGCCTTGTATAGTTTTAGAGTCATTACACTAACGTCCTTCACCCCTTAATGTATACCTTATAAGTTAGGATATACAAAAACTTGACACGTGTATATTACAAAAATTCGTTTATACATTATAATTTTTCATGTATAAAATACATTTTTTTTTCTACAAATTGGGTATACATTTAGGGAGAGGGACCATAGTGCGCAAAAAATATGCTAGTGGAATAGAGCCAAAAAAACTTACCGACAAGGGAGTTGAGCAAAAAAAATCGCATGATTATCTCGTCCTCACCGATCTCAAGGATTTTACAAGTATTAACGCATTCCAGTCATATTATAAATTATCCAATTTCCATATTTAAATGAGATTAATTTTTCTTATCTCAAGTTAAAGGCCCACACACAATATGTATGGAATCTCAATTACCCACGTAACAATTGAGCATCCTGACAACTCACATATATTATATAAGGCCTCACTCACAGCTTAATTATAGTATGTAAAGGGTATTCTGACAACCCTCACAAATCGAGCATCTCGACAACTTGCATATATGGTGTAGCGCTTATTCAACAATCAATACATAATATTGAGGACATCCTGAGAGTTCTAAAATTAAGTATATCATCCTCACACCTTAAATATATTATGTAGCGCTTATTCAACAATCAATACATAAATATAAAGGATATCCGCATAGTGTCAAGATTAACGGATTATCCTCACAACTGAATATATGATGTAGCGCTTATTCAACAATCAATACATAATATATAAAGGACAATCCACATAGTCCCAAAGCATATCACTAATAGGAGTTCATCTACTAGTCCAAAGTCTTATTTATAAATGTTTCCACATTGGTCATGTTAGGTATGATTTTTTCATTATCAAGCATTCCCGAACATTTGCTAAACGAAATCAAATTCCCGATTTAAGTTTTCAATCATTTCTAATCTTAAACCTTCCATTTTAATTAATTATTAACATCAATTAAGAACTCCCTCGGATCAACCCAGAACCAACCTGCTGATCACAAGGACCAAACTGACACCCAACAAGGGAGTTAGGGCCGACCTGATATGGTTCCTAAGCCGTCTCGATCCGGATCTACCAGATCTGCGTCATTTTGCTACGGTTTACCCCAATTTCCAACCCAATTCAATCACAACCACTTCAAATTTGTTCCAGAGAGTATACTCATTGTTTAGGAGATCAAAACTAACAATTCGAATATTCAAAATTATGGTTTAACCATGTCTAACAACATTTATCAACATAATTAAGCATAAAGAAGTATGAACATTATAAACCCTAATCATAGATTTCATCACCATAACATGGGTTTTAAGCTAGAATAACATGGTTTCCTTAGGGTTTCAATTTACGTATGTCATTTCCAACATTTACTAATTACCAATTTCAATCAATTACATGAATTTCTAATAGGAATCTACTTATGATATAAATAGTTGATGGTTTAGTTTGATTCAATTATGACATGGGTTCCAATTCATGAAATTAATAACTAGCATATGAAATTCCTAATCTTTATATTGTTAATTCAGATTTTGAGAGTAAGATGAGTTGTGAATCATAATCAATTATAAGATCAAAATACAATATGGTCCAGTTTACTAATTTTAGTGTCAAATAGTCTTGATACGTATAAAATACCCAATTATTATGTTCACTTACATAATTCAATTCCATTAGATCAATTATCCTTATTAATCTTATATAAACAAATATAAATGGGCTAAAAAGGAAGTTAAAAAAGTGGTAAGAGATGCCAAGTTAAAAGCGTATGATGATCTTTATACAAAATTAGGAACACCAGAATGGGAAAAAAGTATTTATAAGCTTGCTAAACTTAAGGGCAGGAAAACAAAAGGTTTTAATAACGTTAAGTGTATTAAAAGTGATGATTCGAGAGTCCTAGTCAAAGATGATGAGATTATGGAAAGATGAAAAAACTACTTTGAGAGGTTATTAAATGAAGATAATGGGAGTAGATTAGATATAGAGGAACTTAGAGAGACTCGAGAAAATATATATTTTCGCAGAATTAGGATAATAGAGGTAAGGATTGCTTTAAAAAAGATGAAACATTTAGGACTAGATGGTATCCCTATTGAGGTTTGAAAGTGCTTAGGGAAGGAAAGAGTATCTTGGCTTACAAAATTATTTAATAGAATTATAATGACTAAAAGGATGCCCGATGAATGGAGAAAGAGTGTTTTAGTACCTATTTATAAAAATAAAGGGGACATACAAAGTTGTTCAAATTATCGAGGTATTAAATTAATGAGTCATACAATGAAACTTTGGGAGAGAGATTGAATATAGATTGAGATTGAAAACAATAGTATCTGAGAATAAATTTGGGTATATGTCTGGGAGGAGAATAAATTTGGGTATATGTCTGGGAGGTCAATAGTGGAAGCAATCTATTTATTGAGGAGGTTAATGGAGAGGTATAGGGAGAAAAATAAGGATCTTCATATGATTTTTATAGATTTGGAGAAGGCGTATGATAGGATACCCAGAGATATAATATGGTGGATTCTACATAAAAAATGAGTGGCTCGTAGATATATTGATGCGATCAAGGATATGTATGATGGGGCTATGACTACTTTAAGAATATCGGCCGAAGAAAGTGGTGAATTTTCAATTATTGTAGGTCTACACCAAGGTTCAAGTTCAACATCAAGTCCTTATCTCTTTGCTCTTGTTATGGATGAGTCGACTAGACAAATACAAGATGATGTGCCATGGTGTATGTTATTTGCTGATGATATTGTTTTAGTGGATGAGACTAAGATGAGGATTAATGCTAGGTTGAAATTGTGGAGAGAAACTCTAGAAACAAGAGGATTTAAAATAAGCAGGACTAAAATAGAATATGTGGAGTGCAATTTTAGTAGTAATAGGAGGACAAATGAAGATGTTGTGAAATTGGATGGTCAAGAGATACCTAGAAATGATCATTTTTGTTATTTATGACCGATTATCCAAAAAGATGGAGATATTAGTGATGATGTTACTCATAGGATTAGAGCAGGCTGGGTCAAGTGGTGAAGTGCTACCGACGTATTGTGTGATGGGCGTATACCTTTAAAGTTAAATGGAAAATTTTACAGGAAGGTCATTAGACCCGCTATGTTATATGGGACAAAGTGTTGATCAACCACGAAATAAAATGCGCAGAAAATGAGTGTAGCGGATATGCGAATGCTGAGATGGATTTCTGGTAAAACTCGAAAGGATAAAATTAGAAATGAACAAATTCGTGAAACGGTAAAAGTAGCTCTTATAGAAGATAAATTGAGAGAAAATCGACTTAGATGGTTTGGACACGCCAAGCGTAAACCAATGGATGCTCCCGTAAGGAAGAGTGATTTAGTTAATATAGATAGTAACACAAGGGGTAGAGGTATGCCTAAATTGACTTGGTGGGATATTATAAAAAGGGACATGATATCACATGGTTTAACCGAAGATATTGCGCTAGACAGAATAAAATGGAAAAATAGGATTCATGTAATAGACCCCAAATAATTGGGAGAAGGCTTTGTTGAGTTGAGTTGAATAATCTTATCTAAACAAAATTTCACCATTATAGACTAGATTCAAAGGAGAAAAGTAGGACAAAAGTTCTTGCCTTTAATTTGTATTGGAAACAATTTGATTTCTTGTAGAAGATGGTGTGGTTGGTGTTAACCCCCCCAATTTGATTTTGAAATTCCTTAAGCTTTCCACTTCTAATGTCTTATCGATCTTTGCCTCCTCTCCCAAGTAGCCTTCACTCTGGGTTTAGTTTTAGGTTTAGTTGTTATGTCAAAATGAGGCTAGGTTTAGTTTAACTTTCGATTTAAAAGCTAATTTTTCATGGGCTTATAGACCTCAAAGCTCACTCTAAACATGTCCAAACTTACCCTAATGGTATAATCTAAACCATGGGTACATCCTCCCACTATTTTAATCTTATTTTTGCTCCCCAAAGGCTCCCAAAGTCCAATTCAAATTACATAAATATTTCGAGTCCAATTAAGATAAAATGACACAAATCTATTATTAAATATTTGATTTTAAATTAGGTTACATCAAATCAATTTATTTCACATCATGAATTTATTTAACACATAATTAAATCGTTTGCCACACAAAAATTATTAATTTAACTAATTAACCAACATAACCTATCACATGCCAGAGGTAGTCTATATCACAATTATTTTATTTATCCAATTCGGTTAGTATCCAAAAAATATTCCAATTAAATTTATTTATTTAATTATATTCTCAACTAATTTATTTATTTACATATCCAGGGTATTACAGTTCACCAACTTAAGAAGGTGGGCCGAAATTATGGAAGGGGAGAGTGATGAGAATAACAGAGTATGAGGGCTTATTGTAATATCATAAATTGTACTCTTTTTAATTTCGTTAATCTTTTAAAGCATGTCTTTGTTTTAATTAGTTAAGTTTTTTTGGTAAGTGGTTAAGATTCTAGTGTGCTGTCTTTAATCTTTTTATCTTTTAGTGTATCATGGCCAGTAAGGTACCCCTAGCCTATAAATAAGGACTTTGGGCAACCATTGTAATCATCATCATTATCCTTGCCTTAATCCCATCACATGGGGTCGGCCACATGTATTCTCCTTTTCCATTCTAATCTATTATAAGTAATATTTCCATTCAAGTTTAAATCCTTAAGATCTCTCATAATAATTTCCTCCCATAATAGCTTAGGGCGGCCCATTCTTCTTTTACCCTAAATTTTCAATAATCTTCCTCTTGTTATAGGTCCATCTATTGGTCTACGCAGAATATGTCCGTACCATCTAAGTTTACTCTCTCTTAATTTATCGGTAATGAGAGCTACTCCTAACTTTTCTCTCACAAAATGGTTTTTAATTTTGTCCTTTTTAATAATTCCTATCATCCGTCTGAGCATCCTCATCTCACTAACATGGAGACTTTGTTCATGTTTTTCCTTTAAAGACCAACATTCCGCTCCATAGAGGGTCGCTGACCTAACTCCTATAAAATTTTCCTTTTAATTTATTAGTTATTCTCATATCGCATAAAACCCCACTTGCTTGTCTCCATTTCATCCAACCAGTTGATATTCTACTCGTAACATCCGCATCAGTATCCCCCTTACTTTGAATCACCGAACCTAAATAACGAAATTTATTAGTTTGGTTTATCATTTTTCTTCAATCTTTAACATTATGCTATCAGACGCCTCATTATTAAATTTTCATTCCATAAATTCAGTTTTATTTCTACTTAGTCACTTAAATTCTATGGCATTTCTCCAAGTATTTACTCTCATCGCTAAGGCCTCCTTTAAAGTGACTATTAAAACTATATCATCCGCAAACAACATACATTATGGGACATTATGTCCTTAGTAATCTCATCTAATACTACGACAAATAAGCAAGGACTTTCTAGGGGTCTTGAAGATAATCTCGGGATTAGAGTTAATCCCCCCAGCTAATACAACAAACTCAAGGGATTAGGGCAACGATGTTAGCTCAGTAAGGCAGCGATGTAGCCCAAAGCGATGCAGCTCAGCAAGGCAGTTCAAGCGAGGTAGTTCAGCGTGGCAGCCAGAGGGATCTTCCGGCGAATAAGCTGATCGAGAGAGCTCTCCCTTTAGTTCTATTGATTTACTTAGCCTTGTTGTATTTCTTTATTTATATTGACTATGAGTTGTAACGATTATAATGATTTTTAGTATGAGGTCGAACGGTACTCGCGAAAGACCAGGTTTGGCTGGGCCTGGGAGAGCTTTCATGCTCTATCGAACGACCTCGTCGTGGGAACTTCAGAGGGACTTGGTTTGGAGGATTGAGAAGCGAGGCACCGTTGGGGCTTGTCCCGACCATCTTAGATACACCTGGTAAAACACCAAAAGAACTTGACCGTGGAGCCTTGGGCAGGGCAGGGCAGCGTTAAGTTCCATCGGGTGCTGTGTTGTGAACCAAACAACCCTCTACTTAATGTCACATCTACTTTAAGTGATGCCACTAGCCAACTAGGCAATGTCAAATCTGCACTTGAGTAAACCACCGTGGTATTTGGGGCTGTTAGACAGTTGGTGAGCCACCTCTGTGGCGACAGCCCCCTGACACACAGTTGTTGGGCAAAAGGCATGTCTTGGCATTTAATGTTTATGACGTGGAGCTGACTAGCCCATCAGACATTTAATGTTTGTGACATAAAGTATGAGGGAGGTCTTTTACAGTTATTAATGATTGAGTTACCTCGGGAGTGGTGTGGGGCTATTTAAGGGCCCCAACCACCTCTGAGAAAATGATATTTTTTTTTAGAGTTCAGAAGTTATTGCTAGAGAGAGAAATACATCAGAGAGAGAGATTTATTACAAACCAGAGTTCACTTATCACCATTGCCATTTATTACAAAGCTTTTAATACTTGACAGAGATCTTTGAGGGTGGTCGGGGGTGTTTAGCTGCCTTGTCAAGGTGTATCTAGGATGCTTACTTCTCTCTCCCTCTAAATGAGTTACTTCTGAGTTCATTATTGTCTTTTGAGTTATACACGAGAGATTTGTGAGTTCAAACTGAGTTTATCTTCACTAAGTTGTGAGTGTGTCTTTGTGATTTAATTAAGAGTGTCTCCGGTTAACTTATCATTACTATGATCAAAAGGGGTTACGCCTCCATCTAATCTAATCTACCCTCTTACAGACTTAAAGTCGATCCTTGATATAGGCCCACTTTATTCATAAAGTCAATAGTTTCTCCACAAATAGTTCTTACTATAGTATTTGTGTTATCATACATATCTTTAATAACTTTAATATAACTCATAGGGTTTCGTTTACTCCTTAAGGCTCGCCATATTATATCCCTATGCCTTTTTTAAGTCTATAAAGACCATATGCAAATTTTTATTCTTACGTCTACATTTCTCCATTAACTGTTTTCATAAGTAAATAGCTTCCGTGGTGGATCGCCCTGGCATAAATCCAAATTGATTGTCCGAAATAGTTGATTCATTTCTTATTCTTTGTTCTATAGATTTTTCCAATAATTTCATAATGTGATTCATCAGTTTGATTCCTCTATAATTACCGCAATTATGTATATCCTATTTATTTTTATACAAAGATATTATGGTGCTTTTCCTCCACTCATCTGGCATGTTTCCTTCTTTTAAAATTTTATTAAATAAACATGTTAACCATTCTACCCCTATACTTCCAAGGGTTCTCCAAACCTCAATGGGTATTTTATCCGGGCCAACCGCTTTATTCCTTTCTATTTTTCTTATTAATATATCTACATCTTTTTCAATAATCGGACGTACCATTCCTATATTCGGTTCTATGTTCTTGACATTTTTTTGGGATATTCTTCATTCAATAATCCTTGAAAATATTGTTCCCATCTATCTAGCATTTCTTTATCGTTAATTAATATATTTTGATGTATGTCTTTAATACATTTAATTGGACCCATATCCCTTGTCAATCTATCTCTATTCTTTGCCAATTTATATATTTCCTTTTCACCTTCCTTGGTACCTAATCTATATTATTCTTCTAAAACAATAGCAAGAGAGTTTAATGAGGATCATTTATTGCATATGTCAATAAGAACTCTCTATACGTTTTTAATGACTACACGCAACCCACGAATTATTTGAAAACTCAAACAGGTAATCCCTTCTCACTTCTAACTTTCCTCAACTTTTATCATGCCCAATACAGTATAAGAAGACCGGAGGACAGGATGCCATAACCCCCTTCGTTTCCACTGTTTACCTCTCCCCGCAACCTCCACATCTGTTGGTAAAATGTTAACCACCCTTTATAAATAATGATAGATATAAAATGAAGTCGAGCCAAATCAGAAATTATCAGGTTGGTTTATTTAAGTTTTTACTGGTCGTGTTGTAGGATCTTGGATTTGGAAATATGGATATCTCAGCTGGGGTGTTTGGTAAGAATGAGGGTGGGGGTGGTAGATGATTGGGAGATGGGAGTTGTTGGGAAGTGAGTTTAGTTACTAGAAAGTGAGCGGGTTTTTTAGGGTGTGGAATGTGGGGCGTAAAGGTGAGCGGGAGTCTTGGGGGGCGAGGATGGTGCCGGTGGCATTGAAGAAGGGGTGGAGATGGCAAAGGCGATGAGGGTGTAGCCATTGGAGTTGATGGTGGAGATGAGTGTTGTCTAATCTAGCAGTATGTTGTATGATGCAACAGTAAAGTTTGATTTACTTCACCTGATTTTGTACCATTTACCAAAGGGGATCATCTCAATTGAGTGATGCCTGAAAATTTTAGCAGTCAGTATTCTTCTTTTTATTTTCTAAAACTTTTTTCAACTTGTTTTGAATTCCTCTATCTCAATTACTGTTTTGTTTTACGTATCAAAATTTTCATGGCCATCACAAAGATCATTCCCATTCTTTTAGTTTCTTTGTGTCATTTTTTATGAATTTTTTGTTCCTCATAATTTGTTCTATTAAAAAAATATGAATATGCTTACGAGTGTAACATAACCTTTATTTTCTCAAGTTTGTGTATTGATCGGTTATTTCATTTTATTTATCGCATAAAAAAATTGTGTGATTTTTCAGTGGTTTGACATTTTTTAAGCTCAGAATTTGTTTGAGACTTAAATTCCTATACAGGTTTATCAAATGGATTAAAAGTTTCATTTCATCCTACATGTTAAAAATGGATATATATATATATATATATATATATATATATATATATATATATATATATATATATATATATTGGGGAGAGTCGATTCGTTTCCTCCATTTTATAGATTTATCATCTTCTACAATTGCGCCCGCGCATCGCGCAGGCTCCATGCTAGTTTACTATAAAGATTATCTAGTGCGTTTTGTTGTGCATTTATAATAATATTTTTTACTTCACTTTTTAATTTCTTATACCTTTCTAAGTCTTCTTGATTTCTACTCTTTTGCCACTTATTGAAACTTAATCGTTTCTTTTGTATTATCTTTTATACTTCCTCATTCCACCACCAAGTCTCTTTTTTTATGAATCTTTTTCCTTTAGTCTCTCCTAAAATTTGCTTACCTATTTTCTCATTATCATTCGTTGTTCTTGACCAAATATTGTTAATATTGTCACCCCAATTTCACTTCATGTTTAACATGAACTTCTACCTAAATTCTACTTCTTCGCATCGTTTTAAATCCTTCCATTTTATATTTTGAAAACCTATTTTCTCTTTAATGTACTTAAATCCTTTACTGGCTAAATCTATTACTACTAGGCGATGTTGATTTGTTAAGCTTTCCCTTGGTATAACTTCATAGTCTTTGCATGTGTTCAAGTCTCTTCTTCTAAGTAAGCAATAATCTATTTGAGTTTTATTCTCTCCACTTTTAAAAGTTATTAAATGTTCTTCCCTTTTTTTAAAAACTTGTGTTTGGTAACGCTAGATCATATGCTTTAGCAAATTCTAAGATAGTTTCCCCTCCTTCATTTCTCTTACCAAAACCACAACCTCTATGTATCCTTAGATAACCGTCCCTTTCTACTCCTACATTCCCATTCAAGTTACCTCCTAAAAATATGTTTTCATGCATAGGAATTTATTGTAATATTTCATCCAATAATTCCCCAAATAATTTATTTACATTTTCATCTAAAGCTCCTTGGGGCGCGTAAGCACTTATAATATTCAATATTGTTTTATCTAAGACAATCTTAATGCTCATTAATCTATATCCCCATTTTTTAACATCCACCACTTTATCTTTCATATAGTGATCAACAACAATACCTACTCCATTTCTGCGTCACTCCCGAATAAAATATTTTATATGCTTCTCCTATCTCTCTAGCCTTTTCACCCTTCCATTTAGTTTATTGTATGCAATGTTTAAAAAGGCGAAAGGCGAGGCGTTTTGGTCGCGGCGTAAGCCTCACCAAAAAGAAAAAAAAAGGGAAAAAAATATAAAAAGTCTAATAAATTCACAAAAAATAATCCAACACATTAAATGATGCAAAAGGGTCCATAATCATTCAATCCATCAACCAATCAACTACAAAAAAAAATATAAAACAAAGTTATTACAAAAATCAGGGGGATAAAACATATTTTTTACAAAAAAACAGCAACTTTATTGGGAAAAAACAGTTGGGAAAAACAGAAAAAAAAAAAAACTAAAACAGGTTTTTACAAAAAAACAGAAGAAAAAACTAAAAACCAAAGTTTTTACAGAAAAAAACAAAGTTTTTACCCAAGAAAAAAAACTAAAACTCACAAAACAGGTTTCGTATAAAAAAAAGATTAAAACTAACAAAGTTTTTGCAAACTACTGAATAAAAACAAAAACTAAAATTATTGAATAATATTTTTTAGTAAAATACTGAATAAAAACTAAAACTAAAATTAAACAAACTAAAGAAGGTTTCGTATAAGATTTTTTAGTAAAATACTGATTTAAAACCAAAAACGAAGGCCGGACTTGAAGAACAGAAGGAGAACGAAGGCCAGAATGGCAGAACGCAGACCGGAATAGGCCGGAATAAGGGTTTCGGAGGAGATATTATAACCTAGGGCGTACGGGTTTCGTATTAGAGTTTGTTTTCTAACTTGCGTTTTTTTTTTGAAAAGTATCTCGACTTTTTTTGTTTTTAAGCCCAGTTAAAAAGGCATGCGCCTCACCACCTCGAGGCGGAAAGCCTGGAGGCGTTGCGCCTCACACACAAAAGGCGTAAGCCTTTATTTTCTTCCATGAGGCATAATCCTCGAGGCGGTTTTCCTTCGCCTCGCCTCGAGGCGTACGCCTCGGGTGCCTTTTAAACATTGATTGTATGCATGCTATGTTGATTTTTCTCCATTTTAAGGTATTCATAAGTTCTTTACACTTGCCAATTAGCGTTCCTAAATTTCAGGTACCAAGTCTAATTTTATGAATTTTATTTTTATTTACATTTCTTCTTTTAACTAGAGAATCCATCAGCAAGATTTGGCATAAATTTTATAGTCAAATCTTATTGCTCATTAATCTTTCTCCCCCATCTTGCAACCATTGTAATCAATTGATATATTTTTAAGATAAAGAATTGATTCTTTTATGTTTGCTCTTTAGTGGCATTTATCATGTTTCATCAACATGACAACTTAACGTGGCATATCAATTTCGTCAACAAAAAGAATAACTAGGCACAAACTTTTACAATATGTATCAATGTTAGTCCCCATTGTACATGGTTGATGCGACGTCAACCACCCCGAGGGCATAAGGTTGTCTCATAGGCTGCATGTTGTGATTGAAACATGGCTTCTTTGGGTTTCAGTGATGGATTTTGCAGGCAATTGGCCATGGGCCTACCCTTTTCAAATGAAGCACATTTTTTGCTCCCTTGGAACAAATGGGTTGATAGGCGTTGTGGGGCCTCAACTGGCATGTGATCACAATATGTGCCAATTTGAACCTTTTTAAAACCATACAGTCAATACCTAACGGCCATAGTTGTCAAATCGCGAATCGTTTACCCCCTGAATCGCGAATCGAATCGGAACCAAATGATAATAATGTAGTAAAACATACGTAAATGGATTTAACACTATAGAATTGGTAATTAAGACTGATATGACAAAGAAAACTAATCGTAGCACGTGATAATATACCAAAATATATCACAAATATTAAACGTAGCACATGTTCTCGTTCATTTCAAGCTTAAAAATGTAAAAAACAAAAATAAATCATAAAAAGTCATTAATTAATAAACAACTCAAAATATTAAAACAACCTACAAATATTAATTTAGAAAATTAAACAGTTAAACTATATTAAACCAAATAGTTAAATTATATTAAAACAACCTACAAATATTAAAATATATTAATTTATAAAACAGTAAAATATATTAATTTAACAAAAAAAACAAAAAGAGTAAAAATGACCCTTCATTTAAGAACAACAAAAAGTGTAAAAAACATTAGTTAATAACTTCTATTATAACAAAAGGTTTTATAACAACAAAAAAAAAAAAAAGAAAAACAGCAAAAACGGCCCTTCTTATAACAAAAAAACAACAGCAAAAGGTTTTAAAGCTATTATTTAATAACTTTTGTGTCTTACAGATTATAACAAAAGATTTTATAAAAAAAATAAATAAACAAAACAGCTAAAAGCCCCTTCCGATTTGCAAAAACAGCATAAACGCGGCAATAGATGGCTTCGGTTTGCAGCAACAGGGTTTGTATGGCTTCGGTTTGCAGGTCACGGCTGGATTAGGGCTTCGGTTTGCAGGTCACGGCTGGATTAGGGCTCGTACAACCATAGATGGCTTAGGTTTGAGAGAAGCAGTAGTCGATTAGGGCGCGTAAGTTTTTTTTTTGGTTTCAGTACAATACAAAGACTTAAAATAAGTCGCATGCGCCGAAAAAGGGTTTTAAAAAACCCACTTTACTGAATCGCATTAAGGGACGATTCACGATTCCAAAGCGAATTGTACGATTCCAAACCGAATCGTCCGATTAATTGACCAATTACGATTCACCTCTTGATTCGAATCGTTTGACCCTTGAATCGAACCGATCACCTCTTGATTCGAATCGTTTGACCCTTGAATCAAACCGAATCGGACGATGCGACTCGCGAATCGGGTGATATATTCAAAGTCCCTTTTTACAACTTGTAGTGGAAAGAAAAATACAACTTTCTTTTCCAAATAAATAAAATCAAGTACAGAGCAACATAAGTGTCCCTGCATCCCAAAACTCCGACAAAGATATGATTAATCCAAAACTCGTTAAAATCTTGAAAGTGCATATAAATTGTGGGGGTGTGAGCGGGAAACTCAACAGGCTCGTATAAATGCTCCAAGTGAACTACACATATTCATGTGTGAACCTATCTAAAAGTGTATGCATATGACCGCTCAACTAAAATCCCAAGATCTCACCATGTGTTACTACACCTCATCCTATATAAAAATTCCCTCTGCACGTCCCTCAGTACGACATGCTCTCATTGACTCTCTTGTCATTTATCCTTCGAACACTCCGTGGCCCCAAACAAACTCATAAAACAATCACAAGGCACGATAAGGTACCCCCCCCATCGTCTTAACATAACGACTTAACAGTCTAAGGGACCATGGCATGACTCACGTGACAAAAATACAAGAAAATAGCCCAAAAGCACACCCCATCCAACGCGTGGTTTGGCTAATGAATGCCTAGCATCTGATGTATATGGGATATGAAGCGACACGTGGCGCGTGGTTGTGCCTATGGGAGACTACTAACTTTTATTTTCAATTTTTAGTTTAGGGTTTAATTGTCATTTGCTTTTATTTTTAGTGTTTAATTAGTTATCAAGTATGTTTGGGACTAATAGGTAATTTGTTGTTATTAGTTGCCTTTTTTAGTCATTTTGGGTATTAGCTTGATTAACAAGCTAACTTCTCCTATAAATAGGCCCATTGGCCCTCATTTGTACTTAACCTTGAATATTGAGAATTGAGAATAGAGAATATAGACAGAAAGAAACCCATTTCATTTCTTTAGTTGTTGTTGTTGTTGTTGTGTAGTGTAGTTGTTGTGTAGTTAATAGTTGTGTAGTGTAACAATAACGCTTCCGCATTTGAAGATTTACACCAAATTGGTATCAGAGCTCAGTTTGTTCTTGGTGTTCGTCGGGGTGCATGAAGCGAGTCACGAGTGAAGATTCCAACTCCGACAACCCTTCAATCGAAAGATTGATAAATTCCCAAAAGAGAATCGGGTGAATGGAAACCCTAAATTCCATCACCACTAAAAGAGGAGATACCACCTCTTTTAGCTCCTCCATCCCCATCTCCACCACCACCATCCTCCATCTCCACCTCCTACCGCCACACAACCCCCACCCCATTTACATGAATCTCCGTCTTCATTTTTTTCCCAAATCCTAACCCAAGAAAACCCAGCACCCCAAAATTAAAACCCTAATCCTCAAGAATTCAAGAACCCAACAAACCCTACCCCCCCCAAAAAAAAATCAAGAACCTACAATCCCTAACCAAAAACCCAACAAGACCCCTGCCAAACAGTCCCTACCCCTAGCCCGACACCTTTTTCGATCATTGCCCCCCTCCAAATCGAGCCTGACACAACCGGGAAGACTTCCGAACCGATTATTTTTGTGATCTCAATGGGTCCATTTATCGGGTCTGTTTGACCTATGTGTGATCTCTTGTGGTTTGATCCAGACGATCAGTGTGGGTGGGGAATATCTCTGCGTGGAGCTGGCTATACTTTTGGGCGGGACATAACTGCTCAGTTCAACCACACCAATGGACTAACGCTCATTTCAAGAGCCCACCCGCTTGTCATGGAATGTTTTAATTGGTGCCAGAAGAAGAATGTGGTGACAGTGTTTAGTGCCCAAACTACTGTTACCAGTGTGGGAACATGGCTGCAATACTAGAAATTGGGGAAAACATGGATCAAAATTTCCTACAATTTGACCCAGCCCCTAACCTCTTTCTCTTGGGCCGGAAACCGCCCTAGCCCTGGAACACCCCTTTTGTTCCTTGCTGACAGTCCTACTCTAGCCCCCTCCCAACCCGGCTGTTCTGCTATACAAGAAAGCTTTATTTGCCTACAAAACCAAACCCTAGACCAATTTTTTAACCCAAAATAGCCCCCCTATCCGATCAGCTCCAACCCCTCCCCAAACCCAAATATTTTTACCCGGATAGTCTTCCTCTTACCCCTAGGGCAGCCCACTTCTAGGGTTTCTCCTCCCACCATTTTCTTGCCCACAAATAACAACCTAACCCCCACCACCTTCAAGAAAACCCCAACAAACCAGTCCCACCCCTATTTTACCCAAATTTCCCTTTTCCCACTCATTCATTCCCAGCCACAAACAATTCCGACCCAAATCGGGCCTGCCCTACTTCAACCCGATCTCACCCACCCTATTGACCTCTATTTCGCTCAATTTTTGAAACAACATATGGCTTCCATGAGAAATGTACCCACTTGGGATACATTTTCCGACTATTTTCCATTTTTGGGGCTCGACTTTCCAGGATGTCGCTGTCTTTATTTCTCTTGTTTCGCCATCATACTCGCAAAGATGCGGTCGTCGGAGTTACCGTTCGGTCAGATTCGAGGGTCCACCAAGCCAAGTTGCAACCATGTGCTTATGTGGTCGTCAGTTTTTGGTTGCTCGGATTCTGTAGGGAGGCAGCGTTGAGATTTGGGTATATTAGCCCACTTGTTGAAGGTCCATATGGGTATAATAGAAGTTCGGTTGGTCCATTTGCGTATTGGATTTGATTTGGGGGTTTGTTTTGCTTTGGAAACTAACACTTGTACCGACACGTGTTCATGTGGCATTTATGAGTCACCCTCTAAGCTCGAGGACGAGCTTTTTCGAAGACGGAGAGAATGATGTATATGGGATATGAAGCGACACGTGGTGCGTGGTTGTGCCTATGGGAGACTACTATCTTTTATTTTCTATTTTTAGTTTAGTGTTTTATTGTCATTTGCTTTTATTTTTAGTGTTTAATTAGTTATCAAGTATGTTTGGGACTAATATGTCATTTTTTGTTATTAGTTGTCTTTTTTAGTCATTTTGGGTATTAGCTTGATTAGCAAGCTAACTTCTCCTATAAATAGGCCCCTTGGCCCTCATTTGTACTTAACCTTGAATATTGAGAATTGAGAATAGAGAGGGAAAGAAACCCATTTCATTTCTTTAGTTTAGTTGTTGTTGTTGTTGTTGTTGTGTAGTGTAGTTGTTATGTAGTTAATAATTGTGTAGTGTAACAATAACGCTTCCACATTTGAAGATTTACATCAGCATCCTCTAACAAAATAATTATCAAGGTCATTCACCCAATCTATTATCTTTAAACATTAGATTAAATTTCCACAAATGAGGTGTTATATTTCTACCCAATTACTACAATCCAACGTAATGGAATCACGTTTTTCCCAACTACATAACATGGAACAAAATCATGTAAACAGATGTGCATTAAGGATAATATTTATAATTAAGTAAAGCATATAAAGATGCACCACATAGCATGATTCCATATATACAAGCAAGGGTGAACATGTATAAAACACAAAATAACCACGGGTGGACGAAAAACTACTCAAACAATTAACATCCACTAAGCTTTAATATTCTCTTGAATTGTCCTTGAATTAGTAATCTCCTTGAAATTATGATCATTTTTCATTCTTGGTGCACTCCCAAATTCGAAGTGTAAGGCCTTTTAATGGAATGCCTGGGTCAATGGAGTATTAAGGTTGGGAGGTTAGGGAAGAGCGTACTGTAGGTTTAGCTATCAAAGAGAGGTAAAAACGTATGTGAAATTTGAGCAAAAGTCCCTTAACTAGATCCAAGACAGTGCACCCTGCGAGTGGGCCGCGATCCGCGAAGGCCATAGTCATGCCTAGGAGAGCTGCAGTCGCAGGTGCTTGGGCCGCGAGTGTGTTGCCCTAGTTGCGTTTGTGGGTTAAAACATGCGTGCCCTCCCCTCTCTCTTCTTCTTCACGACTCTTTACAGTCCTCACTAATTACAAAACTAGCTTAACATGGTTAAAAATGCTCAAAAGACCTCTTTAACCTTTACCTTTTATTTTTATTCCAACTTAGCCCATTGCTCAATTAAAATCCATAAATAATTATATTAATTCCCAATTAATTATGACAATCACGAATTTATCCTATATAATTTATATACAAATACGGGGTATTACATGGTAAGTCATTGGAGAGAAATTCATCGAAGAGTATCTGTCTGTGAGGATATTGCTTTGAAACTGATTGGCCTTCGTATTTCAGCCGCTCCGAGGGGCTCATACTCTTATTCAGTATCTTTCAAGTCTCTAAAAATGACTAATAACATATGATCGTGACGAAGGCAGGGGACGTTGAATCTAGTCTCGAAGGCCGAGCCTGTCGTTACATGCGAGAAGTTGGTGATCAACTAGTGTAGAAGAGAGAGACGTGTAGTCGTAGGGTACTCTCGGTAAATTGATAGAGAGTTGTTTCTCGATGAGAATTACGTAGGGAGGCTTTATGGCTTTTGGATGTTGACGAGGGTGGAGAGGGGGTAAGATGTTTGGAGTGGCGGCCCTCGTCGAGGGTTGATGATTGTGTGGTGGCTAGGTTGTTGAGGTGATGTGCTAGGTGTTGAGATGGTTGGTTTGGGGCTTGGAAAGTTGGGGAGCAAGATGATGCAGTATAATCATATAGGAAGAAAAAGAGTGTAAGTTTCCTAACCCCTCAGATTACCCCGATGACCTAAGGCTCAATCTCCCTTAGTTCACTACTTCGCGGCTTCTCCAAAGGCTCAATCTCCCTTGGTTCACCTCGGCTTCCCCCACGAGTCAATTTCTCATGGTTTGCCCTCATAGTCCACGGCCTATTTTTATGACCTTGGACATCTTAAACTCCGTTGCCTTATTCTAGGTGTCTTTGACCTAGTCATGCCACAAGCCGCAACCTCCTCTCCTGCCCAATTCCAGAAGGAGCGATCCACGGTCTACAGTTAACTCTCAACCTTGGTCAAACTCTGCCGCGGTGTTAAGCCCCATAGTTAGAGCCTAGACTCAAGCTCTACTGGTTGGATTAAAGACTTGTTGAGATGAATTTCTTCGAATCCTTGCTGTAGCTGTAGTTTGTATTCAGTAAATGTTGGTTTGAAGAATGATGGGTTTGTATAGTATAATCTTTAGTCCACACATATATCTCTAGATATTGTAGCTTAACCTAACTTTAGGTTGTGGTCAAGAGTCACCTGTACTACCTTGTCCTCATTGGCATCCTTACTAAAACGTTGTAGGGCTTTCAACCACACCTGTTTAACTTCAAATCATATGTGATTTCTTTTTGTATAATCATCACTAAACATATGTTTGTGCCCTTTTGAGTGCTTAGATGGTTATAACTTGCAAATGTGAAATATCGTCATTGCTTTAATTTTGTTTTCATCTCTCTATATATATGCTTTGATGTATGTGCACGAGTGTGTCTATTTACATGTGTACATGTTACATTGTTTAGTGTGACATTTCAAGTTTCTTTGAATATTCCAGGGTCTGTTGAGGAACTGGGAAAGTCAGGTATTCTGTCTACCCTATTTCGCTATTCTGAACCTGTAATGAGCCCAGCAGTTAGCTATGAGGCACTCCAGGTAATATCAACATAAAGCTAGAACTGTTTGTGTGTGTCAATTTCATATTCAACGTATACGATTGATGGTAAGAGTAACTGTGGATATGAATATGGATGATTTGTCCAATAATCATTTCTCTTTACTTTCATTAGTCCCTTTTCTCATTTTTTTATGTCCATATTAGTTGGTTTGGTCAGGTTGACCATAGACACCTGGTGCAGGTCAAGTGTAAGAGGTCATTGTCCGACAAGTTAGGGAGCCGGAACTGTTAATAGGAAAAGGGTCTGACATGAATATATATTTTTATTCTTATTTTTGTGATCTGTTTTTTTTTATTTATATTCTTTTCAAATTTCACATCTTCCAGAATTGATAAGGCTGACTAGGCCAAGAAAGGATTTTAGGAGTTCAGTTTGGGATAGGATTTATCTATTGGTAGTTTCCTAATTTAGTGGGAAACAGCGGCCCTCAGTTGAACCCAGCGAGGGGTTACCCTGCGACAGTAGTAGGCGTGTTTTACCACGGAGCATTGTGGCAGAACCCTAGCAAGCCTGTGACTGCACGTGATTGTGAGGGCACATGATGTTTTTTGAGGAGACCAATCCATGGCTCATAGCACTAGCAATCACTGTCTTGAAGCAAATGCCAAGGACAAGAGAGTCATACCCGCCCTTGTCAAGGGTGGCTCTGGCACAGCGTCCCCTCTGTTTAGCTCGCATTAGGAGTCCAAAGGGTTCATTCGTATGGAGGTTCAGGGTTGTAAAAAAAAAGTGTGGAATAAAAGATTGCAAGTTTCATCCAAGGGCTACAATTTCCCATTCAAATCGATCTCACCTAACCAATTTAAGCAAATATATCAAAGATACAAAATTTGTCTCCGTCCTCGCGAAAATGAGATAGAAGTCTCGAGGAACAATTATCTCAACACGTCAAAGGCGTCCCGAAACCTGAACGAGTAACCCAAAAATCCTTGCCAAGATGTTGACAAAATCCCCAATACAGTATGCGTGAAATCCTTAACAACCATTAGCGAGCTTGAAACGTCCGTTGGAGCAATAGAGAAGAAGGGGTCACCCAAGGGCAAATGGCCAGCAACCGAATTGATGGATGCAAAGAGTTCAGACAAATGCTTCCTACACTGCTCGATCTACTCTTCCTCTGATTTTTCACTAAAGTATCTTGATGCACTCCTCAACCCTTAAACAACACTCCTCCTAATGGGCACGCGTGATGAGTCCCAACCGGTAGTCCATGGCCCCATCATACCAACAAGAGAGCTCACTTCTCATTTTTCAAGCATTCCCACAATTTATGGTAGAAACTCTCGATAGTAGGCCTCAAACTCCTTAAACTCCTCCTCAAGTTGCTCAACATAGCCCAAAACGCTATGTTTGGCCTCCCAATCGAATACACGATAGTTGGTGGGCATTCGGAAAGACGTGAGGGAAGTGAAAAGGGATGCTCCGAGATTTTAAAAGGTTGGGAGGCTGAAACATGATTATGGAAACTTGAGGTAAGGGCTAGATAAATACTTGGGGGTGGGACTGGAATTTTCATCATGTGGTATAAAAGTTTTAGGGGTGGATTTTGTAAATACTTGAAAATCAGGGGTTGCATGATATTAAAAAAGTGCGTGTGGAGATTTTAGAATTAACTTAAGAATTACGGAGAATTTAGGCCAGAGGTACAAATCTTTTCTTTTGACAAACACGATCCAACGTGCTTGAGGCCAGTGGATGCAACAACTTCGGCTAGCCATATTAGAGATCTTATAGGGTTTGACATGCTAGTGATGGTGGACTGAGGCCGGCGACTCTAGTAGGGTGAAGAGGTGACATGAAGGCTAGCAGTCTCACTTCGTCGTTGAAGCGCGACTAGCGAAGATTCTGGTAGGCCTCATCGGGAGTCGGTGATGGTCGCCAGTTGTCGAGATTTAAGGGTTTTTGGGTGATTTGTGGCAATGATGTCATGGATTCCTTGTAGCACTGTTGCTGCAGATAGTGATGGGGATGGTAAGGGCACTCTACCAACATAGGGGAGGACTGCCGACAACTATAGATGATTTTCCAGGGGGACCCGCTACAGGGGGTTGAAATCTCGTAACGATGGTGCAACTTGATCGGGAGTGCTAGGGGCATGGTTACAACACATTAAGAACTAGGGTTTCTTTCACCTTATTCTCATTCGTTCATATTCACTCGGTAACCTTCTAAAATGAGATGTCACAATGGTAATTATCATAGTTGTTAAATCGCGAGTCGTTTACCCCTCGAATCACGAATCGTGGATCGAATCGGACGAATTGGAACTAAATGATAAAAATGTATTAAAACATACGTAAATGGGATTTAACACTATAGAATTGGTAATTAATCATAATATGACAAAAAACTAATCGTAGCACGTGATTAAATACCAAAATATATCACAAAAATTAACCTTAGCACATGTTCTCATTCATTTTATGCTTAAAAATGTAAAAAACAAAAATATCTCATAAAAAGTCATCATCAATGATCATTCTTCTTCATTCATTCATCATCATCATCATCATCAAGGCCTAGGTCATCATCGTCGTCATCATCATCATCATCCTCTATGACAATTCTATCTCCCCCTCTTCAAATCCCTCTTTATTGTCATCATCCTCATAAAAAATTTCAATATCTTCATCTGCAACTTGTTTGCCTTTCCCCTTGGCATTTAAATTCCTTGACCCTATGTAACACAAAATAATTTTGACAAATATTAAAAATAAGATTATTATATATTATAATAGTATTAGTAACAAATAAACAATAAATATAATTTATAATATTTTCACATATTTTCACCTCGCTTCCTCTTGTTGCTAGGCCCTTAATCTTGGAAGCATTCGTGGACGTCCAACCATGAATGGTCGGTGGGAAGACATGGTTCCTCTGTATCTCTCTCGGTGATCCATTCATCATCGGCCTCCATATCGGATAGACAAATTGATCGAAGTCACCACCTCCCCGCGGCTACATAAGTCGAAGCACCGTCCGTCACCACTTGCACAACATTTTCTTCCCCTATATCTTCTACCATGCTATCAAGCAACTCAAACAATATAACCGCATCCTTGATGATTGAGGAGGTGTCCTCGGATTTAAGAAAAAACGTCCGCTCGGGCTATTCACTAAAAAGTTAGTGGGCGATCTCGATTTTCCATCGCTCCACCCATCGGGCATTAAAGTGCACCCCTTTCTTTTCCATTCCTTTTCCAATAATCTATGCACACTTTTCACTTCCTTTTTCAAATATGTGACCCTAGCTTCATGATAGCTAGGGGGCCTTCAATCCCTTGCCATAATCACCAACCGACACCAACATGCTTTTAAAAAATGGACACTTAACAACATTGAATGATAGAGCATTCTTATAGAAAAGCCTTAATATATCTTTACACACCGGCTCCCTATCCTTTAGTATTTGATTCATAGTTTGTTGTTTACCTTTTCCCCCACCCCCCTTAATAAAAAATCTATCCATTCCCCCCTTTGCCTTCCCCGTCAAACCGCCCTCATCCTCGTACTCCCCTTGAAAACATTCATCTTCAACATTGGCTTGACTTTGATTGCTACCGACCGTGAAAGTAGCATTTTGACACAAATACTCTTGAAAAAAATATTCTAACGGCCTCGGGACATTGTTCTTCACACATACTAGTATCACACTGTGTCCTGAATTTTTTTGTTTCATTCGGAAAACTCCTCCCCATTTTATAGTTCCACAATAATTACATCTCAATTGCATTCCATTGTTCTCATTGACCTTGGTACAATGAGCCCAAGTTGGATCCGTTTCTTTCTTGCTCTTTGACTTTATAACTTGATTTCCAAGGATCAAACAACTTACAAATCAATATCAATTTATTTAATAAACAACTCAAACAATAATTATATATATTATAATTTATACATGCATAAACCAAAGTTTGACACAAAATTAAAACAATATTAATTTAAAACAACCTACATATTAATTTAAAACAATAAAACAAATACTAAGATTAATTTAAAACAACAAACAAATACTTTCAAAGATTTAAAACAACCTACTAAGATTAACAATATTAATTTAAAACAGCCTACAAAATTAAAACAATAGTAAAATAAAACAGTAAAACATATTAATTTAAAACAATAAAAAAATACTAAGATTAGCAATAAAATAATATTAATTTACATATTAATTTAAAACAATAAAACAAATATACCTTCAAAGCTTTTATAACAAAAAACAAACAAGCAGCAAAAACACAATAAAATGTACCGTTTTGAGAGAAGCAGCAATAGGTGGCTTCGGTTTGCAGGTTCCAGCTGGATTAGGGCTCGTACGACCCAAACTTTGAGAGAAGCAGCAGTGGATTAGGGCTTCGGTTTGCAAGGCAACTGGATTAGGGCTTGTACGTTTTTTTTTTTTAGGTTTTTGTACAGTACAGAGACTTAACATAAGTCACGTGCACCGAACATGGGTTTTAAAAAACCCACTTTACTGAATCGCATTAAGGAACGATTCCCGATTCCAAACCGAATTCTCCGATTAATTGACCAATTACGATTCACCTCTTATTTCGAATCGTTCCACCATTGAATCGAACCGAATCGGACGATTCGACTAGCGAATCGGACGATTTTGACAACTATGGTATTTATAGCCACCTCCCAATATTTGGTGGCCAAATTAACTGATGTCATGGGCTTATTGACCTCACGAATGTGAACTAACATATTCTAAATTGTTCATGAAGAATATTCATTTATCTAATAATAGTAAGACATTGAAGCGAGATTAAAATGAGAATTAAAAAATGAGTATGAACTTTTCTTATCAGGAAAGAATATTTACCGTGCTTGTGGAACCAACCGTTGCAAGAGGTTGAATTAATTGAGAGCTTTACATAGTACTTGGGTCTCATTGCATCATAGAGTGTTTGTTTCTTTTATTCCAAACATATGTTTTGTTTTCATTGAAACATTGAATGAGAGGGTGTTTTTCCAGCAGCTGTCATTCATCTTAGTTGATTGATTGGAAATTATTTTCGAAGGAACTTTGAAATGTCAATTGTGGATTTAGTACTTGTGTTTAATATATTACTTAGATGTTTCTGTTCGTTACTTCTGCTTTGTTCTGTTTCTGATGGGAATTAGGGATTATTTTAGTATTTTTCGTGCATTTGTTTTTATTTCATCGCATTTTTCTTTTCATTAGTTGTTTGGTATTTGTACTTTTTTTAGTTGTATTATAGGGTTTGTTGGTGGGATCTAGAATATTCACTTTAGGTATATTTGTAAATAGATGGGCTTTAGGCCCATTTCCCTCTTAGGTTGATGACATCATTTTAGATCCTTCCCCACTACCCTATAAATACTCCCTTCCCCATCATTAATGATCATTCTGATTTTGAGTAATACTTGTTTCTCTTAGAGTGTGTATCTTTTGTGCCTTTGACGGCTTTCATTTTACGTCAGTTTCTTAATGTATTTATGTTAGATTAAATATTTCTAAATATCGTCTATCGTTTGATGTTCACTCTCTGCTTGAAAGGACATAATGTTAGGCTGGGAAACCTGTACTGAGTGCTGGTCCCACCCCCTCAAATGCAAAGGTATTAGGAAGGGTAGACTGAGTATTTATAACATTTCACAGCATTTACACCAAGTGGCTGTCAGACACAACCCAATGGGCCCACATTTGAGAGCTGCATGTCTTACCATTTTTCCAAGCAATGTCTCGTATAAAATATTAGCAGTGTCTGAGCTTTCTCGTATAAAATATTGGCAATTTATAAAAACTGCCGAATTTTCTTACGCTGGGCTGGGTTTTGAAAAATCTACTTGCCGTAAATTTTGGCTTTATTTCACGAGCACATTTAAAATAGGAGGAAAAATCGGCTTGGAATATAAAATACCAGGCAATCCACCGGTTGTAAGATTCCTATATTAATTGGTTATCCACCGGTTGATGACCACACAGAAATCCAGTTTTGCAATTTTTTGTTCTTAATCAGCTTCTGTTTTTTCAATTTTTTATATTACGGTAGGCGTCCTTTATGGTGGTGGAAATCACAATAGTTTGCTTTCTGATATGTTATTTAACTTGATTATTCCTGCACAAGGCATACCTTTGCCTTCCCCAATTGAAATTGTAAATTTCCTCTATTTTCTTAGTGAAGCATATTCCACAATTTTAGTTACTAATCTTATTATTCCGTTCTTGTGTATTGAAAAGGATGTTACGTTTCATAAGTAGTTTGTTGCAGGCACTTAGATGTGTATTGAAAAGGATGTTACGTTTCATACGTAATACGTAGTTTGTTGCAGACACTTAAATGTGTATTGAAAAGGATGTTACGTTTCATACGTAGTTTGTTGCAGGCACTTAGATGTTAGATGTGCACTTAGATGGGGGTATACGTAGTTTGTTACATTTAAATTGGGTAGTTATTTTCTTAGTGAAGCATATTCTACAATTTTAGTTACTAATCTTATTATTCCGTTCTTGTGTATTGAAAAGGATGTTACGTTTCATACGTAGTTTGTTGCAGGCACTTAGAGCTGTGGCGCACAACTACCCAAAACTAATGATTGTGTGTTGGGAACAAGTGTCCTCTATTATTTGTGGGTGTTTGAGGCACAAATCGCCTGAAATGCCTACAAGGTGGAAGTGTGATGTGGGAAATACTGTTGGGACGATTGGGGAAAAAGTGACTACAGCTGCAATCAAGGTGAGATTTCCCAACCATCTATGGTATATTTGAATTTGTGATTTTGTTGTTTTTCCTTTCCTTGTTATATTTTATTAATTTCTTTGTTCTGAATGTATAGTACAAAATAGATTGAAAGCGGTATCTTATTGTTTGACATTTGGATTTCTATTCTGTAACATCTACCTTCAGCAGTTCCATATTCATTTAAGTTAAAAATTTCTTATGAACTAAATCTCGTTTTGATTGCATTACAACTAAGATTTTTCTGAACAACTAATCATACATTCGGCATCATTGATTAATCAGGGTAGGCAAGTTGTCTCATTCTTGATGTTAAAATTCCTCAATATTATGCATATTTTCAAAATGGAGAATCAGAATTTAATTTTCCTGCTTGTATTTTTTTCTCAATTCTCCTCTTTTATTTGGCGGAGCAATACTTCTGATTCATCTGTTACTTTACGCTAAAAAAAATCTAATAATTTTTCTCAGAGAGAGTACTCTAGTATTTGCTCAACTTCTGTCCCGCTACTTCTTTTAAGGTCATTGCTCCTTTCATCATCATGTTAGAGCCTGTTGATCTCTATAGCTCATTCTTATGATATTTATAGATAGTTGCATCTGGGCGTGATTTGAAAAGTAGGCCCTCCACATAAAGTGCAAATTTGGCATAGTAATGATTTTGGAGAGTGAAATTTTGAACTTTTTACAAAGAAGAAGCTGAATTCTTGGCTCTCTCCTAATTTTTCATCTCATGTAAGGTATATGGGGAGGATGTGGACATCTTCTTTTCGTTGCTCTTTTGGAAAGTTTTTATGCAATTAAATTTTTTAAGTTGACATTTCGGGAGTTGTTACAAGCTTGAGAGGGAAGCTTATTTGATACCATTTGTTGATTTCGGGAGCAAAAAGGCTAAATGTCTTTGGAGTGAATCTTGATGGCATGCTAGGAGGTGCGGTGGGAGGGATACTTTTGAAGGCTAGGAGGAAGGTTATTTGGGAGATAGCACTGTTCTAAAAAACCCGCCTAGGCTTAAGGCTTGGAAGAAACGCCCCGCCTTAAGTTTTTTACGCCTTATTCTTGGTAAAACCCTTAAGACGCACTTTTTTCTAAAAACAACAATGCTTTAGTGAAACGATATCGTCTTTTAAAGAATTTTTTTACTAACCGGACCATTATCTCATCCAAAATAATCAAATAGTATTTTAATTTGCATATATTCAAACATATTTTTATTATATGTACAATTTTAGTATTTTAATAGCCTTGTTATGGTTAAAAAATATTAAAATATATTAAGAAGGCCTAAACGCCTTTTTATGCCTTTTTACGCCTAAGGCCCGCCTAGGCTTCTAAGGCTTAAGGCCTGCCCTCCACGCCTCGATCACGCCCCGCGTTTTTTAGAACCTTGGGAGAGAGTAAGCTTTCTGAGTTCCTTTGGGGCAGCAGCCTCATGTAAATTTTTAGACATTGGGATATATCTACTATTGTTAGATTTTCTCCCCATGGATGTGGATGTGGCGTGGGATGGTGGGTGGGGGTATATGTTATTTGAGCATGAAAAGGTTCTTACTCTTCTGTGCATGAGGACTCATTGTCCTCTCATCCACTGTAATAATTTTCTGTTTCAATAAAAGTGTGTTTCTTATCCAAAAAACAAGTTACATCTAGGCACTGTTCTAAAAAACCCGCCTAGGCTTAAGGCTTGGGAGAAACGCCTCGCCTTACGCTTTTCACGCCTTATTCTTGGTAAAACCCATAAGGCGCACTTTTTTCTAAAAACAACAATGCTTTAGTGAAACGATGTCTCCTTTTAAAGAATTTTTTTACAAACCGGACCATTATCTCATTCAAAATAATCAAATAGTGTTTTAATTTGCATATATTCAGACATATTTTTATGATATGTGCAATTTTTGTATTTTAATAGCTTTGTTATGGTTAAAAAATGTTAAAATATATTAAGAAGGCCTAAACGCCTTTTCCCGCCTTTTTACGCCTAGGCTTCTAAGGCTTAAGGCTTGACCTCCACGCCTCAATCACGCCCCACGTTTTTTAGAACCTTGCATCTAGGTAATAGTCACCACGTATCAGGTTGTGAGGTTTCTTCTTATATTTATGTTTGATTGGATTGACTTGTGAAGTATTTCTGGGTTCTAATTCTGTTGCATGAATTGAGAGGTGCAATGAAGCACATGAAAGAACAAATATGTGTTCCTCTACATAATTTGTATTTCCCTCTAATATGTAGTGCCTTGGTTCGTCATTTGACCCTTAATTTCTTGAGAATTTTACCTGAGAGCTGGATGTATTTCATTTTAAACTGGGCTCTTAGTCATTCACTTGCTAGCTTATATATTAATGCTAAACTTAATTGAAAGCATGTATCCATTTAGAGAAATTAATCAAGAATCCTGCTCTGTCTATTGACATCCTTCATAGTGAAATCTAGTTTAAAATTTGATAGACATTTGTTGTTGAACAATCTGTTCTTTCTTCCAAAATTGTTTTAGTCAAGATTAATATCCAAGTTTGAGATTACTGCCCTTTGGTAGTGTATAGTTAATATGATGAATTGATAAAAGTGTAGTTTCACTTTCAGGGCTTTTATTCTTTTAAATTATTACAGGTTTTGGATGAATGTCTTCGAGCAATATCAGGATTTAAAGGAACAGAAGATCTTTTAGACGATAAATTACATGATAGCCCATTTACATCTGATTACATTAAGATGAAGACAATTTCATCAGCTCCATCATATGGGTCAGAAGACGTAGCAGTAACTATAGATGAACCTGAAATATGCCAGTCGGGCAGCAAGCAGTGGTGTGAAGCAATTGAAAAGCACATGCCTATTATTTTGCAGCACACTTCAGCCATGGTTGGTTAAATCGATTGTGCCTTTTCAGTATCTTTCTTCTCTAAAGAAGTAACTTCATTCAGTTGCACTTAAAAGTTTCTGGGATAAATAACAGTTGTTGTGGGTCCATATTCTTCTGGTTGTCACTTTATTCCATAAACATGTTAATATATTTATTGGAGTTATTAAGATCTTTTTGTCCCTGTATGATTGGTTTTAAGATATAAGAAGTATACAGTCCAAGAGAGCATGTTGTGCCTTTCTAGTTAGTTATTTGTTCAGCTGAAACTTTTTGCCCTGTTGAGTCTATCTATAAAATAATTGGGGAATCTTATTGTGATGAAAAAAATGATTTTATAAATAATCATTGCTCGGGGTGAAAATGAGTGCTGTCAAAATAAGGCTTAAGCATATCAGGAAAGTTTTAATGTGTCTTCACTAGTCTCATCCTAAGAACGAAGAAGAATAGATTTACTGTTTAGGTAGGATAGTTGGATGTGGTCCAATGGCTAAAGCTCTGCCAGAGCTACTAATAGCCTTACTACAAATGAAAGGCTAGTATCACTCCATCACCTCTACAACTCAAGCTTCCTCTCCCTTCGGTCGAGCCACTTTTGAATATGTCTGGATCTTTGATGGTTAAGTGATGCGAGAACAAGAATAGTTGTGTCAGGATAATATTGGAACTGTTCATATTCTGTATTCCTTATACTAATGGCGAAGTATGAATCAATGACGTGACTATCTTCAGTTTACTTTCTCATCTCATCCTCCTCCTTCCTATCCAATAACTGTCGGCAAGCTGTTTCGGTATAGCATAGGTGTTGGAGATTAAAAGTCAAGTAGAGGCGAAAAAAAAATTTCTGTTTTTTTAATTCACCCTGATATCAATTTGGTATGGAAGAATTCCTGGAATACAATATTACTTCATACTTGAGGGTTCTTGACATAATTTATCTTTAACTTTTTGAATATTTTTAAAGGTTATTTTGCATATTCATCATATCTTATTAAATGTAGCTTAATTCTCCCAATCGACCCACTCAATGTGGGCCATTATTGCGTAAGGAACCTTGTGCTTGTGGTTTTTGTTTTAGTTTATTTATTTATTTTTCCTAGTTGGAAATTTAGTAAATTTATAGCCGTTTTCTCCTTCCAAAATTTCCCTTTCTTTGCCCCTCCTCCTTTTGTGGTATCAAGCATTGTAACAATATCGGTCTTTTCCTGGACTGCGTAGATTGCGTGTTCCCTTGGTGAAGAGAGAAGGGGGGGGGGGGGGGGGATTTGACCTTTTGTACATGAGGTGAAAGTTATGGAATTTTGCCTGCATATGTGGCGTGGATCCAAATTCAAGGAATCAATCTTTTTAGAAATGGGAGTAAGGCTGTCTTTTATCCTATATCTATTCGACCCTGCAGTTTGTCAGTATCTAGTGCACTAGAGATGACCTCTTATTAATAGCTAGTAGGGAGCCACTCCCCACCCTCTGAAACTTTCTTTATGTTCTATTCTATCTCTAAAACACATTATGACTTATGGTTCAAATCATAGTTATTGGGATTTTACACCCCTAAACATTTGGGATCATGACCAAAAACATTGTGAGTTTATGCTCCAGATTTCCAAAAGCGGTGTCCTCAACTTTAACATTGACTATTTATAGCTATTTTTGAAAATAATGTAACTCTTGATTTCAGCTATGAAATGAATGGCAGAAAAGACTTCCAAATTAAAAAAAAAAAAGAAGAACATACAACAATGTTTTATGTATGTTAGTGTATAATAAAATAATTTACTTGGTGAATCTCACCTTCAGAGAATAAATGCTCATTAGCTTATGTTTGCCAGGTTCTTTCTTCTTAGTACTATGCTTTGTAGCACAAAGATTTTATTCCGCTCTGGAAGTGGCTTTAGCTAGGGCTGCAAATGAATTGAGCCTAGCCGAGCCCAAGCCGAGCCTTACCGAGCTTGATTCTTAAACGAGCTTGAAATCAAGTTTAAGCTCGCTTTGTTTGCTTAACGAACGAGTCGTGCTCAGAATTTAAACGGTCTCGAGCCGAGCTTGAGCAGCTCGGTTCTTAGGGGTCTCATCGAGCTTAGTTTTTAAATGAGCTCATGATCGAGATCGAGCGTGGTTTGTTTGCTTAGCAAGGAGCCGAGTTCGAGCTGTTCAGAAATAGCTCGGTTCGTTTGTGTTGGAATAAGAGTACAACAAATGCCTTGCCCCGGAACAACGATGTTGAGTGAGCCAGTAAAAGATTAAAGATTTGCCCTCCTTAACATTAATTGGTTTTAGGTGAGATGGTGGCTTAAAATCCGACTAGTGTTATCAGAGCCAATGGTCACGGTTTGACTCTTATCCGTGTCATTTGTTGGGGGGATTGTGTTGGAATGAGAGTACAACAAATGCCTTGCCCTAGTAAATATTGATTTTTTGGTGAGATGGTGGCTTGAGATCCAATTAGAGTTTGCAACCCTACTTTTAACCCTTTAGTTTCATTACAGTAACTATTAAGTTTTGACTTAAGATGTTATTTCCCTTTATATGAGGGAGTTTTACAAAGTGAACGCCTACTGTTGCTGTATGTTTAGATTAACTTCAGGATTTTGGCATCCTTATATTATCCTATGTAAGTTTACTCAAGCACCGAGTATGGTTCAGTTCCTTGAGCTCGAGTTAAAAGTGATGTTATTGAACAAGTATTAGTTTCCCCCAGTTCTTTTTGTTTTTGTAATGTATAGCATGCTCATTGTTTACAGTCTTTTTACAATTATTAATGGCTTACTTTTTTTTTTTTGATATCTCACGTCATATTGAGAGTTCATTCTTCTTGTAAAGTTTGGTATACTGATTAGTGGGACCAGCTGTTCCCTCTTTTATATTTTCTGAGGCCATATACGTATATCTATGCGGCTCTAATTTATGTACGTTTTCTTTGTCAGGTAAAGGCTGCATCAGTTACTTGTTTCGCGGGAATAACATCTTCTGTTTTCTTTTCCCTTCCAACGGAGAAACAGAACTTCATTCTTACTCATTCTGTAAGTCTTGCACTAGCACATTTAATTGCACATATTATTGCTTTGCATAATATGGTAAACAAAACAAATTTCAATCTTACTTCATTAGCATTTGTAATTTTGAAAATTTTCTAGATCAACTCTGCTCTGAATGATGAGGTTCCTTCAGTTAGGTCAGCTGCTTGCCGTGCCATAGGTGTTATTGCATGTTTTCCACAAATTTCTCAGAGGTATGTCCACATTATGACTTTTAAAATTCTTACTGACACCTATCAATTAGTAAACAAAATGTTTGAATGTTTGAATCGTATAGTGCAGAGATTATTGACAAGTTCATCCATGCAGTTGAAATCAACACTCGCAATCCACTGGTCTCGGTAGTCTCTCTATTGTCCGTGTTGATTTTTTTTCCCCTTTTCACCATTTTCATGTGCATTTCATTTTTTAAGCAGTAAAACATTTCCTGTGAATAATTTGCAGGTGCGCATTACAGCCTCCTGGGCTTTAGCAAACATATGTGATTCTCTCCGTCATTGTGTTTGTCCATTTACCTTCAAAACTATTTTAATAGGTGCGCTTAGGCTTTATTGACGTGATATCTATGTTTCCTATTGCATTTGCTTCATTGGGCTTATCATTTTTTCTTATTTTATTGTGATAGATTCAAAGGGGAACTCTCAGTTGATTCCATCATTAATCAAATGTGCTTTGCGACTGACAAAGGATAATGACAAGGTAAACATTTGTGGACTTAGTGATCATGCTTCGACACTGTCAGCACAAACTTAGAATGGTTGGTGAAGTAGAATTTGGCTTACCTCCACATAGGTCTGTAAATGGGTCGGGTCTACCTATATCCATATTCGATCCGGCATTTTTTTAGCGGATCGGGTCCTACCGAATTACCCGTCGGATCTAAGAAATCTGTCCAGACCTGGATTCGTTAAGGACCTGAGAACCGGACCCGAATACTCAAATAGCTGAAACTAAAAAATGAACAAAGAAAATCCAACTTAAACAAAAAATACGCTCTTCAGGTGTCAGAGAGAGAGAGAGAGAGAGAGAGAGAGAGAGAGAGAGAGAGAGAGAGAGTCCTTAACGGGTAATCGGTTAACCGGTCCGGGTCGGGTCTGGGTCCAAACCTGGCCCATTGACAGGCCACACACCCACACCCAGACATTGGAAGAGCATATTTTCTCCTTTCCTAATCCCTTACTATATTATTTATGATTTCACATCTAGTTGCTGAAGATAGCTTAGTTCTCGATGCTTCTTATTTATTATTTTTTGGGGGATAGACGCTAAACACAAAGGCTATAGCCGTGACCGGGTCAGTGCATTGCGCCTTAAGAGCTTCACACTAGTAGCAAGAGGTGTAGCCTATTTGTTTTCCACACGACGTTATAATCTTTGATGTTTTTTGAACTTGAGGTTATAGCCTTGACTCAATGATCCTTTCTCACCTCCAGATGAGCCCCAAAGCATATGCCTCAACCAAAATTAATATTTTTTGGAGTACTTGTTATGAATCACAAATATCCTTAACATATTTTCACTCGTAAACGACTTATTAGTACTAGATGGAGGTGCAAACAATACATCCAACTTCTAGGAACCCATGGCTTCCCTAAGAGCTTGCTATAGTAAGTAATTTCTACCATTTAATGTCAATGAAGTGATATGCATATGTGGAAGGCACAAGGATGGTTTTCACTTAACTAGACTTTGCAATAATCACATTTACGAAAGTAATAAGCATCTTAGCATAAACGGCAGCGAAACTGAAATACTCAAGAAATCAGTGAAGCAAACAACAAACACCCAACCAAAATACTCATGTAAAAGCAAGTAGTTGAAACCGAAGCTTTCTTTCAATGGACCGATACAAACCAAAGGGTGACTGCAGCTTTTAGTGGGTGGTACTAAATATTAACTGGAAAACACCAATGTGAACTTCAGATGTAACGAGGAATTCGGATGCTTGAAATAGTTTTGGCACATTTTATCAATTGAAATATTAACCTTACCACAAGCCAGCAACCGGTTAAGAACAAAGAATGATATCGAGAAAATAGGTAAGCAAGTTTTAGGTAAGACTAAAGGAAAAAGATTCATAAAAAAAGAGACTTGGTGGTAGAATGAGAAAGTGCAAAAAATAATACAAAAGAAACGTGTAAGTTTTAAAGAGTGGCAAAAGAGTAAAAATCAAGAAGATTTAGAAAAATATACGAAGTTAAAAAGTGAAGTAAAAAAATATTATTAGAAATGCGGAACAAAAAGCACTAGATAATTTATATAATAAATTAGGTACCAAGGAAGGTGAAAAGGAAATATATAAATTGGCAAAGAACAGAGATAGATAGACAAGGGATATGGGTCCAGTTAAGTGTATTAAAGAAATAAATCAAAATATATTAATTAATGATAAAGAAATTCTAGATAGATGGGAAGAGTATTTTCAAGGATTATTGAATGAAGAATATCCGAAAAAAGATGTCGAGAACATTGAACCGAATATAGGAATGGTATGTTCGATTACTGAAAAAGAAGTGGATATATTAATAAGAAAAATGGGAAAGAATCAAGCGGTTGACCCGGATAAAATACCTATAGAGGTATGGAGAACCCTTGGAAGTTTAGGTGCAGAATGGTTAATAGGCTTATTTAATTTTTTTTTTAAGAAAAGTAAACATGCCAGATGAGTGGAGGAACAACACTATAATACCTTTGTATAAAAATAAGGGGGATATACAAAACTGTGGTAATTATAGAGGAATCAAACTGATAAATCACACTATGAAATTATGGGAAAAGGTTATGGAACAAAGAGTAAGAAATGTGTCAACTATTTCGGACAATCAATTTGGTTTTATGCCAGGGCGATCCACTACGGAAGCTATTTACTTATTAAGACAGTTAATGGAGAAATGTAGAAGTAAGAATAAAAATTTATATATGATCTTTATAGATTTAGAAAAGGCTTATGATAGAGTACCTAAGGAAATAATTTGGTGGACTTTAATGAGGAAAAGAATCCCTATGAGTTATATTAAAATTATTGAAGATATGTATGATAACACAGACTAGAGTAAGGACTATATGTGGAGAAACTATTGACTTTACGATTAAAGTGGGTTCATCAAGGATCGGCCTTAAGTCCTTATTTATATGCCGTAGTTTTAGATGAGATTACTAAGGACATACAAGAAGATGTCCCATGGTGTATGTTGTTTGCGGTTGATATAGTTTTAGTAGACACTCCAAAGGAAATCTTAGCGATGAGAGTAGATACTTGGAGAAAAGCCCTAGAGTCCAAGGGAGCATAGTTGTCAAATTGCGAATCGTATCGTGAATCGTTTACCCCCCGAATCGCGAATCGTGAATCGAATCGGTCGAATCGGAACCAAATGATAAAAACGTAGTAAAACATAAGTAAATGGGATTTAACACTATAGAATTGGTAATTCAGCGTAATATGACAAAAAACTAATAGTAGCACATGATAATATACCAAAATATATCACAAAAATTAACCGTAGCACATGTTCTCATTCATTTTAAGATTAAAAATGTAAAAAACAAAAATATATTATAAAACAACCTACATATTAATTTAAAACAATAGAATAAATACAAAGGTTAATTTAAAACAGTAAAACTGTAAAACAAATACTTCCAAAAAATTTAAACAGGCCTACCTACTAAGATTAACAATATTAATTTAAAACAGCCTACAAAATTACAACAATATTAATTTAACATAGTAAACCATATTATTTTAAAACAATAAAACATATGCTAAGATTAACTATAAAACAATATCAATTTAAAACAACGTTCATATTAATTTAAAGCAACAAAACAAATATACCTTCAAAGATTTTATAACAAATACAAAAGTTTTATAACAAAAAAAAAAGCAAAAGATAAAAGACACTCAGCCAAGAGAATAGACATGAAAAGTCGGTTGAAAATAACCGAGCCAAGAGAACATGTTTTTCTCTAAAACTCAGTATCTTAGCGGTATCCTTTGTTGTTTGCTTCTTTTTTTATTTGTTTTATTAAAACACACGTATGGTTATAAGGTAAAAAAAATCGCGAAAAAAAAAAGTTGAATCGGAACCGAATCGGGAATCGGACCCGAATCGGAAGATTCGAATCGTGAATCGCCGATTCAGTCCGATTCTTTAGACATTTGCGATTCTCAACTCGATTCGAATCGTTTTATGTCAGAATCGAATCGAATCGTAAGATTTGAATCGCGAATCGTAAGATTTTGACAACTATGCAAGGGAGTAAAAATCACTAGGAATAAAACGGAATTTATGGAATGTAAATGTAATAATGAGGCGTCGAGTAAACATAATGTTAAAGATTGAAGAAAAAGTGATGAACCGAACTAATAAATTTCGTTATCTAGGTTCAATGTTACAAAGTGATGGGGATATTGATGAGAATGTTACGAGTAGAATATCAACTGGCTGGATGAAATGGAGACGAGCAAGTGGGGTGTTATGCGATAAGAGGATAACTAATAAATTAAAAGGAAAATTTTATAGAACAGTTGTTAGGTCAGCGACCCTGTATGGAGCGGAGTGTTGGGTGTTAAAGAAAAAACATGATCAGAATCTCCATGTTAGTGAGATGGGGATGCTCCGGTGGATGATAGGAATTACTAGAAAGGATAAAATTAAAAATCAATACGTGAGAGAAAAGTTAGGAGTAGCTCCCATTAGCTATAAATTAAGAGAAAGTAGACACTATTGGTACGGACATGTGTTGCGTAGACTAGTAGATGCCCCTATAACAAGAGGAAGATTGTTGGAAATAGAAGGTAAAAGAAAAAAGGTTGCCCTAAGCTATCGTGGGCAATGTTTAAAAAGGCGTTTGAGGCTTACGCCTCGAGGCGAGGCGGGCAAAAAATGCCTCGAGGCTTAAGCCTCAGGGTTGAATTTGAGGCATACGCCTCAATGCGCCTCACGCCTCACCTCGCGCCTTTTTGCTGAGGCGCGAAGAAAAAAATAACTCTTGTTCTTTTTTTGTTTGTTTTAAAACTGCACTTAACTTATACTATTTACTATTGTAACTTGAGAGAAATTTTTAAAAAATAACCAATATGTTAATGAAACTTAAAAAACTGATTTTGTCAATTTGATTTTGTTTGAAATAAATGTACTAAATTAACTTCAATTTGCTTTTTTTTTTTAAAGTTTTCTGTTTTTTGGTTTTCAACTTAGATTAATATGTTATCTTTAACTAAACTGAATATATATTAAGAAACTAATATATTTTAAAGGTTCTTAGGTTGATATGTTTTATTATATTTTTAATAAAATTGCCGTTGTTTTAATTTTAGCTTCAAAATCAATGGTTTTAATAAATTTGCTTGTTAAGTTGCATTGATTAATTTACTGTCATATTATAAAATAACCAATATGTGAATGAAGCTAAAAAAATGATTTTTCCAATATGATTTTGCATTGATTAATTTATTGTCATATTGTAAAATAACCAATATGTTAAAATTGATTTTCTCAACTTACTCTTTTTTTTCAAAAGTTATCTCGAGGGGAATAAAAAAATGTCAAACTATGTGAGAAAGTCCTCAAGGATGTTTTTTTTTGTAGTTTTATTTTATATTTCTTTGTTATTATATTTTGATGGTTTTATTAGTATTTTTTTAATATTATTTTCCTCATTTTTTTTCTTTTCGGTGAGGCTTACGCCTCGAGGCTTACGCTTCGCCTTTCCGCGATTAAAACGCCTCGCCTTTCACCTTTTTAAACATTGATCGTGGGAGGAAATTATTAGGAGAGACCTTAAGGAATTAAACTTGAATGATAATAATGCATATAATAGATTAGAATGGAAATGGAGAATCCATGTGGCCGACCTCATATGATGTAATTAAGGCAAGGATGATGATGATGATGATGATGACAAGCCAACAACCAACCCCACCAATGCCGACAAGCCCAAACATATGTTGTATGTATTGTATGGATGTTTGTACTGTACAGACTGTATGGACAAGTCAATACCATAAACTGATGTGAATAAAGAATATGGAGGATATTTTTATGATTTTATAGTATTTTTGTTATTTTCTTTTATTTTGTTAATTGGTTGTATTTTTCTTTTGTTTGTTTAGTATTTAGAGGTTGGAAGGACAAGTGGCATTAAGGGGTACATTTGTAATTGGATCATTGTTGCTTAGAGCCCAAGCTACTTTCCACCGCCTCATTTGAGGTATTCTATATTTTGGAGAGTTTAGTGAATTGGGGGTTAAAGTGTGAGATATCTTTCTCTTATTACCCATTGGGCTTCATTTACGTCAATTGGTATCAGAGCTTCATTGGTTCTACCCGTTGTTGTTAAAAAATAAAAACTCGTAAACAATGACAAGATGGGTTTCAAGAGGAGATATGCTCCCATGGAAACTCGTAATAAACGAATTGCGAGAATCTTGGATCACCTATTGACGCGTATGGATGATCTTGAGACTTGCCTCTCTTCCACCACTATCCAAAACCCTAACCCTAACCCTGACTCAACCCAAGCCCCCCAAACTCCTCTACCTATGCTTTCGCAATCCATTTCACACCTCTAGCCCCAAAAAATAAAACCCTAATCTGAAAAATCCCCAAAATGCAACCACCACCAGCGGAGGGGCTCTACCACCACCACCCACAACCACTTCTTGGCCATGTTCCGTCGTCGGCAAGTCACAAATGGGGCAGAACCCCTCGGATCACAACTGTGCACTGCTGCCAGTGGGGCAGCACATTTCCGGTCAATTTTTTTTGCAAGAAATGCACCTACCATCTTCAACTTCCACCGGCGACCTTTCTTGGTCACTTCCGGCCAACGCCGATCACCAACAAGGGGGGAGGCACCCCTCTGTAGCCGCCGACACATCTCTGCCATCTGGGCAGACCTCAAAACAAGCTTACCATTGTGGATTATCCTCCTTACCCGCTACCACCAGTTGCGACTCAACCAAGGGTGGCCGGACCACCACTCCGGTGGTCGGCCATGATGTTTCAGCCTTCCCACTAGGTCATCAACACCGACAGCAGCAAGAAATGACCCAAGCAGGTCAGATTCATTTTTCGTCAAAATCAGGAACCTTGAACGGGTCAACCCGACACCCTACAGGAGTTACCGATCAGGTTGTGGTCCACCCTACACTGATCAGGAGTTCCAGCCATGCCATTGATCCAAGGGCTGCCCAAATTAATTGGCGTCATACAACTCCTTTTCGGTACAAAATGCCCCAATTCGGGTGTCATCCTCCCCTCCGGTGATTGGAACTCCCACCCGAACGATCGCCGATGCCATCCGTGGTCTCCAACGACCAAAAGAGACCATAAAACCCACCGATGGTGTTCAAGAGCGTTCCGATCTCAATCCGGCAATCAAGAAGTCAACCAATCAACAATCTTGCTCAAATGTTTTAATTTCGGTGAAAAATGAGTCCATAGTGATCAATGGGCAAGATTTTAATCAAGAGACCCTAGGGTTTCTACCCCCTCATATGCAAGAACCCATAAACACAATCCCTAGCCTCCCTACCTACCCTCTCGTGTTTGAAGCATCTCAAACATGTATTCCCACATTTGAAACCTTAAACCAACACGCCTCCCACCCTTAAAAATTACCAAGAACCAATCAAGAACCTTTCTTCCCCAAATTCAATCTCATTCCAGCCCATTTTGACCCAAACCCCTCTTATGCTAGCTTATCTACCTTCTACCCTAGGCGAAACCATCCAACAAATTCAAGAACTAGGGTTTGTCCACCAAAACTTTGTTTTTGTCTCGGGTGGAAGTTATTTTTGATGGTTCACATGATAGGCAAGAGCAAGAGGATGAATCTTGAACCAAAAATTGAAGAATGGCCTATTCCTCTCACATTTTCGGCAAATTACTTTTATCCGCCACACGTTTTTGCCTCTCTTCCACACATTTTTGGAATTTTTGCATTCAACTCCATTTTAAAGTTCGAGGACGAACTTTTTCGAAGACGGGGAGAATGATGTGAATAAAGAATATGGGGGATATTTTCGTCATTTTCAGGATTTATAGTATTTTTGTTATTTTCTTTTATTTTGTTAATTGGTTGTATTTTCCTTTTGTTTGTTTATTATAGAGGTGGGAAGGACAAGTGGCATTGAGGGGTACATTTGTAATTAGATCATTATTGCTTAGAGCCCAAGCTACTTCTCACCTATAAATACCCCATTTATAGCCTCATTTGAGGTATTCTATATTTTGAAGTGTTTAGTGAATTGAGGGTTGAAGTGTGAGATATCTTCCTCTTATTACCCATTTGGCGTCATTTACGTCATAAACAGTTTGCACTGTGTAGCAACTCCTTCATGGGCCCCTTGTGGATTATAAGTATAGAGAGATGGCAAGTAAAAAGAGGAAGGAGAGCAGGAAGTAGGAAGAAATACGTAAAGATGAAGAACTATCTCAGGATATGTCACTCTAATACAATGTTCTACAGTCTGATAGTAAGAAAATGAAGAAATGTTTGAGAGAAGACCGTCAAATCTATTTGAAATTTAATATTCTATCTATATGAAAAGGAATAATCTCATATATTCAATGTTTTTGAGAATACATGAGTCCCACACCGAGAAATCTTGCAAATCATATACAAGATCCTAGGGCTGCTCCACCCATTGCCAATTGGTTAGGGGTGAGATGATCCGATATTCAATATGGTATTGGATCATCCTACCTAGGGCTGGCAAGCCAAACCCATATCCACAGTTCACCCATCTAGAACAGCTAAACAAACCATTTTTTGGCCCGACGACTTTCTGGAGGGGTTGTAAATGGGCTGACCATCCTATACTTGCAGTTTGAGCACAACCTGTTCACAATCCACTTGATAGTAAAAAATAACTTGCCCTACTTAGAATTTTGTGGCCAGCAGATCCATTTCATCTTTGTACTCTCTCTCTCTTTCTCTCTCTCTCTCACACACACTAGATCACCTTCTTCATCTCCCTCTCCTTCAAGATTTATGGCAAAACAGCTTTGAGCAAAAGCCCCAATATATATATATATATATATGTGTGTGTGTGTGTGTGTGTGTTTTCTATATTCTTTCAACTCAAATGCTATTGGGTACATATAGATGTGTGTGTATATTCTTTCATCTCAGATTTTCTAGAATTTTTTTACCAAAGATGGTGAAGGCAAAAAAAAAAACGTAAATTAAAAGCACCGGTTGACAGGTCTACCCGCACCTGGCTCACCCGTAGCTGACCCAAACCCGCCCATCTGCTAGGTCTAATCCATCACACAACTAATTAGCTGTCGGTGGAGAGATCCCAAGATCTTATATATTGATTTGCCCAGTTTTGATTTCTAGATGTGAGACTTGTATGTTTGCAACAGGTGCCCTCAACTTTTTGCATAAAAAATTGGTTGTCTTTCAATCTGGTTCCAACTTTGAATTAAACGCACCTTCAGTGTTTTCTTGGTCCTTTTACTTTTAGTACATGTATCGGTAGCTCATACATCCTTTGCCTTTTCTTCCTCTTCTTTAATACGTTTAGATCAAAGCAAATGCCGTGAGAGCTCTAGGGAATCTTTCAAGATTTGTGCAATTAACAAGTCAATCAAGTGCTCATGATGAGCCAGTGGATGGAAAGGGCTTATCTGTAACAAGTAATTGTGCTGAAAAGCTGTGTGCACGCCATGATCTCAAAGATAGTCATGGGGGGAATCTGGCACCAAATTCTTTCCAGTCACTGTCTTTGGAAGATTCACGTTGGCTTGAAAAAATGGTGCAGGCTTTTCTTTCTTGTGTTACAACTGGGAATGTGAAGGTATTTTCAGAAAATATGCTTGCTTTGATTCCATTCATTAATTCAGCTGTATTCCCTAATATATGGGCTATCTTAAGCAGGTCCAATGGAATGTATGTCATGCATTGAGCAACTTATTTCTTAACGAGTCATTAAAGTTGCAAGATATGGATTGGTAAGGAGTTATAGACATCGCTCGTCTACTTATATCTTATGTATAGGAAGAATCATCACTGACTGGCAGTAGCTGTTGCGTTTCTAAGGCAAATGAACTATAGATTTAATCAAATTATAATGTGTACTTAAATAATTGCAGGGCCTCATCTGTTTTTAGTATTCTTTTACTACTGCTTCGTGATTCTTCCAACTTTAAGATCAGGATACAAGCTGCTGCTGCTTTGGCTGTCCCGGCAACGATACTAGGTGAGTACTAAAATTAATCTTTTTCCACTTACTATGGTGTAATTGCGACTCCGTTTTCATTGCATCCATAGGAACAAAATGATGGCTATTACTATTGACCTACTATGTTTTCTTATTGACTTCTACTCTTATTTTCATGATGGCAAGGATATCATGTTTATAAAAATAGAGTGAAGATAAACTGGACAGCCGTTCAATAATATCTTTCTAGCCTACGCATCCATCCATTGGAGTAAATATATTGATTAGTCAGTCTAAATGTAAGTCATTGAGATAGCGCCAAACTGTTTTTACCAGTAAAAAAGAATGTGAGATCCTAAATCTAATTTTCTTATCTTATATTAATCATTATATTCTTATGACTGTTTTCTAAACGAACTCTTAACAAAAAAGGTACCAAACTCAAACTAAATTAGTAAAAGGTACTAAAGTCAAAACGGGCCAATAATGAACGTATCTGAGTATAAAAAATACTGCAATTTGTTAAGAAAAGAAGAGGGATAAAAAAAGAAAGAAGAAAAAATTAAAGAAGAAATGAAACATGAAAAGAGAATATCAAGTAATCGGAAAGACTTGCCCTCAAGACCCAACCTGTAGACAAAACGAAACAAGGGAAGAAGAAAAGGAAGATCGCAGATTGATACTAAATGGCAACCAACACTTGTTCTGATACCAATTTGACGTAGCACACCCAAACCAGAAAACACCAAAACATTAAAAGGAAAAGAACAGCAGAATTTATTTTTATTAATCCATTCAATAGTTCAAATGGCAAGGGGGACTTTTTTTATAGGCTCTTAATAGACTACTAATTAATCCTAGATAAGCTTGAAGATAAATCCTAAACTAAATTTAGCAACTGATAGTAATTATCCTATGATAATTCCGCCATAAGATCCAAAAACCTCCATTGGCCCATCCAATTAACCATGCGCATCAGTTTATCTTCCTACCTCGAGATTCTGAATAAGTTTGTACTTTCGTTAAAAATTCATAAAATACTTCGTCTAATTTCTGTACTTCCATGAAGTTCATATAAACTCGTCTCTCTCTCTCTCTCTCTCTATATATATATATATATATATATATATATGCACACACACACACACACACACACACACACACACAGACATATGCTTTAACATTAGGCAGTTTTTCCTATGCTTTTTACACAATGCAGAACTTGGATCATTGTGTATATCCCATTTTCTTCTTTTGCTTTGTTCAGATTATGGGAGATCATTCTCAGATGTTGTTCAAGGTGTGGAGCACATACTTGAGAATCTAAGTTCAGACCATATTTCGACACCGTCAAGTTTCAAATACAGAGTTGCACTTGAAAAGCAGGTCACGCTCCTGAAACGAACGACCTTTAGAGAATTGCCGTAACAATCGCCTACTGTTTTGGGAAACATAGGGCCTGTTTCGTTAGCAATTATAATTCTGTTTTTAGTGTTTAAATACAAGTCTGATAAAAATTTGCGTTTGGCACACTTGTTTTTCAATACGTAATTATAATATTTTTGTGTTATAGTCAAGTTTTTCAGAAAACAGCAAAATGGTGTTTTTTAAATTCTGTTTTTTATTTTTCAAGTCAGAATTATTCGTTCTTAATATTTTTATTCATTTATACCTTAATATATAATTACATACATAATACATTAATATGTGTGTAATTCTTATAAATACAAAATATATATATATGTACATGTACACAAAACCTTACATATATTTCTATTTTATTAAATTATATAATATACTACCATCCATATGTTAAATAATATCATCAATGGATACATGATACTTGTATATAGTTTTATACATGTACTATTAATGTATGGGATAATATAAAATATACATACAGTATATATTAAAAATATTATCAATTCATGTATGTATATAATTTTATTGTGAATTATACATGCAATATCATAATATAGACATATATATACTTATATATATGTATGTACGTATACATTTGTATTATATATATATACTAGCGGTTGCCCGTACCGAGGGCACGGCGATAAATTTTCCCCCGTGATAAAACACGGCGATAAATTTGCCCCCGGGACAAAAAAAAAACTTAAATAAATAAATAAATAAATAAATAAACTTTAAAAATAATTAAATTTAATATAATAATATATATTTTAATAGCATTTATTTAAAAAATAATATAGTATATATATAATAGTATAATAGTATATATTAGCTTTTAGCATGATATTTTATGGATATGATTAGAATATTATACATGGCTATGGATATGATTAGAATATTACTCACTGGTAAGATGTATTATTTATACATAGTTATGGATATGATCGAATTATTATGAATATGAAATTAATCATTTCGGTTTACTGAAATGGGTGGTTACTCCCCGCCCAGAATGGGGGAGATTTGTCTATTAAAAATAAGGGGTTACTGATATGACGCAAATATTGCGTATTTCATCCCTCGAACTTACGCATTTTAGCCCTCTCGGGTATCTTATTCCCTATA
>CASBWL010000216.1:0-18332 GCA_949130495.1 Sambucus nigra
GCGGATTTTTGATAAATTCAAAATTTCGTAAACCGTTTTTCATCCTTATCTCATTTTTAACAAACTTCCTATAAATAGTATTGCGGGGCAGTATTTTTCTTTGAGCCTTTTATTGTTTTAGAGTTCCCAAACTCTTTAAAAAAGCTCTGAAAAATCCTAGTTTACACCAAAACTGTTTTAGATCCAAGAATCATTATATTACGCTTCGAGATCTAGTTTGTGGGAACCAAGGTTTATTTTTTACATCTTTTTTAGAATTATTTCATTATAGTGGACTTCGTATATGTGTTGATGTAAGGACATTTTTGTCCATTATCAATATGTATGTCATACGCCGTTACACCGTTGAAGAAATTCAAGATTGCATCTACATCAACGGATCCGAATATCAAAGCGTCTTCAACATCATAGCCTCTGCGAGAATGAACTTGGTAAAATTTTGTTTCTACGTTCCTTAAAGTTCATATTTAGTATTGGGAAATTTTTATATAATGTTTTTTATAAAAATAAGGCGTAAGTTTTTTCAAGCAAAATGAGGCATTTATTATTCTGGGTCAACCGGACCGATCCGGTCACAAACGGACCGATCCGTTTTGCTGAAGGCCAGTATACCCCGGACCGATGGCAAACCGATGAGGAGAAATAGCCGAACCGATCCGACCTTATTCGGACCGATCCGCCTCTTAATAAAAGAACCGATCCGGTCAAATCGGACCGATCCGCCCTCAATCCGGACCGATCCGACGGGGATAATCACTGCCAGATTCGCTGCAGATTTTTTAAGCTCAAAGACTTCTTATTTAAATCCAACTTCGGGGAGTTATTTTTTAAGACTTTTCAACACGATTTTCAGAGTCCTAAATACTCTAAGTCTTCACCTTTTTGATGTGCCAAACATCTTTTTGATTCACACCAAAAATCCCAATTACTTTTGTGAATCTTTTGGAACCTTAGAACACAAGCTTTGCTACTGTTCATCTTTGTGGAGAGATCTTTGCAAACGAGGGCTGCGTGTCATTGCTGAGGGAGTCTCTACAAAGTTTTATGACTGCGTGTCATTGAGGAGAGCTGCGGTTCTTTCTTCGTTGTTTGGGCTGCGAGTCCTTGGAGGGTGCTGCGTGTATTCTCTTGCTGAGTTCAAGACTGCGTGTCTTTGTGGGTTGGCTGCGCGTTAATCCATTGCAGATTTCTCTATGTAATTGTAAGTTGCGGCTTGTATATTCATAGTGAAATAAAAGGTTTTGCCCTGCGGGGATTTTTCCTGAAATTGTTTGTTTTTATCCTGCATGCTATATTTTATTTGATAAATCATCTAGATGCATGTCTTAGGGTTTTAACTAAAATTTGGGATTAATTGAAATTGGTTTTTTATTTGAGAAGTCGCAATATTTAGTATTGGGAAATTTTTATATAATGTTTTTTATAAAAATAAGGCGTAAGTTTTTTCAAGCAAAATGAGGCATTTATTATTCTGGGTCAACCGGACCGATCCGGTCACAAACGGACCGATCCGTTTTGCTGAAGGCCAGTATACCCCGGACCGATGGCAAACCGATGAGGAGAAATAGCCGAACCGATCCGACCTTATTCGGACCGATCCGCCTCTTAATAAAAGAACCGATCCGGTCAAATCGGACCGATCCGCCCTCAATCCGGACCGATCCGACGGGGATAATCACTGCCAGATTCGCTGCAGATTTTTTAAGCTCAAAGACTTCTTATTTAAATCCAACTTCGGGGAGTTATTTTTTAAGACTTTTCAACACGATTTTCAGAGTCCTAAATACTCTAAGTCTTCACCTTTTTGATGTGCCAAACATCTTTTTGATTCACACCAAAAATCCCAATTACTTTTGTGAATCTTTTGGAACCTTAGAACACAAGCTTTGCTACTGTTCATCTTTGTGGAGAGATCTTTGCAAACGAGGGCTGCGTGTCATTGCTGAGGGAGTCTCTACAAAGTTTTATGACTGCGTGTCATTGAGGAGAGCTGCGGTTCTTTCTTCGTTGTTTGGGCTGCGAGTCCTTGGAGGGTGCTGCGTGTATTCTCTTGCTGAGTTCAAGACTGCGTGTCTTTGTGGGTTGGCTGCGCGTTAATCCATTGCAGATTTCTCTATGTAATTGTAAGTTGCGGCTTGTATATTCATAGTGAAATAAAAGGTTTTGCCCTGCGGGGATTTTTCCTGAAATTGTTTGTTTTTATCCTGCATGCTATATTTTATTTGATAAATCATCTAGATGCATGTCTTAGGGTTTTAACTAAAATTTGGGATTAATTGAAATTGGTTTTTTATTTGAGAAGTCGCAATATTTAGTATTGGGAAATTTTTATATAATGTTTTTTATAAAAATAAGGCGTAAGTTTTTTCAAGCAAAATGAGGCATTTATTATTCTGGGTCAACCGGACCGATCCGGTCACAAACGGACCGATCCGTTTTGCTGAAGGCCAGTATACCCCGGACCGATGGCAAACCGATGAGGAGAAATAGCCGAACCGATCCGACCTTATTCGGACCGATCCGCCTCTTAATAAAAGAACCGATCCGGTCAAATCGGACCGATCCGCCCTCAATCCGGACCGATCCGACGGGGATAATCACTGCCAGATTCGCTGCAGATTTTTTAAGCTCAAAGACTTCTTATTTAAATCCAACTTCGGGGAGTTATTTTTTAAGACTTTTCAACACGATTTTCAGAGTCCTAAATACTCTAAGTCTTCACCTTTTTGATGTGCCAAACATCTTTTTGATTCACACCAAAAATCCCAATTACTTTTGTGAATCTTTTGGAACCTTAGAACACAAGCTTTGCTACTGTTCATCTTTGTGGAGAGATCTTTGCAAACGAGGGCTGCGTGTCATTGCTGAGGGAGTCTCTACAAAGTTTTATGACTGCGTGTCATTGAGGAGAGCTGCGGTTCTTTCTTCGTTGTTTGGGCTGCGAGTCCTTGGAGGGTGCTGCGTGTATTCTCTTGCTGAGTTCAAGACTGCGTGTCTTTGTGGGTTGGCTGCGCGTTAATCCATTGCAGATTTCTCTATGTAATTGTAAGTTGCGGCTTGTATATTCATAGTGAAATAAAAGGTTTTGCCCTGCGGGGATTTTTCCTGAAATTGTTTGTTTTTATCCTGCATGCTATATTTTATTTGATAAATCATCTAGATGCATGTCTTAGGGTTTTAACTAAAATTTGGGATTAATTGAAATTGGTTTTTTATTTGAGAAGTCGCAATATTTAGTATTGGGAAATTTTTATATAATGTTTTTTATAAAAATAAGGCGTAAGTTTTTTCAAGCAAAATGAGGCATTTATTATTCTGGGTCAACCGGACCGATCCGGTCACAAACGGACCGATCCGTTTTGCTGAAGGCCAGTATACCCCGGACCGATGGCAAACCGATGAGGAGAAATAGCCGAACCGATCCGACCTTATTCGGACCGATCCGCCTCTTAATAAAAGAACCGATCCGGTCAAATCGGACCGATCCGCCCTCAATCCGGACCGATCCGACGGGGATAATCACTGCCAGATTCGCTGCAGATTTTTTAAGCTCAAAGACTTCTTATTTAAATCCAACTTCGGGGAGTTATTTTTTAAGACTTTTCAACACGATTTTCAGAGTCCTAAATACTCTAAGTCTTCACCTTTTTGATGTGCCAAACATCTTTTTGATTCACACCAAAAATCCCAATTACTTTTGTGAATCTTTTGGAACCTTAGAACACAAGCTTTGCTACTGTTCATCTTTGTGGAGAGATCTTTGCAAACGAGGGCTGCGTGTCATTGCTGAGGGAGTCTCTACAAAGTTTTATGACTGCGTGTCATTGAGGAGAGCTGCGGTTCTTTCTTCGTTGTTTGGGCTGCGAGTCCTTGGAGGGTGCTGCGTGTATTCTCTTGCTGAGTTCAAGACTGCGTGTCTTTGTGGGTTGGCTGCGCGTTAATCCATTGCAGATTTCTCTATGTAATTGTAAGTTGCGGCTTGTATATTCATAGTGAAATAAAAGGTTTTGCCCTGCGGGGATTTTTCCTGAAATTGTTTGTTTTTATCCTGCATGCTATATTTTATTTGATAAATCATCTAGATGCATGTCTTAGGGTTTTAACTAAAATTTGGGATTAATTGAAATTGGTTTTTTATTTGAGAAGTCGCAATATTTAGTATTGGGAAATTTTTATATAATGTTTTTTATAAAAATAAGGCGTAAGTTTTTTCAAGCAAAATGAGGCATTTATTATTCTGGGTCAACCGGACCGATCCGGTCACAAACGGACCGATCCGTTTTGCTGAAGGCCAGTATACCCCGGACCGATGGCAAACCGATGAGGAGAAATAGCCGAACCGATCCGACCTTATTCGGACCGATCCGCCTCTTAATAAAAGAACCGATCCGGTCAAATCGGACCGATCCGCCCTCAATCCGGACCGATCCGACGGGGATAATCACTGCCAGATTCGCTGCAGATTTTTTAAGCTCAAAGACTTCTTATTTAAATCCAACTTCGGGGAGTTATTTTTTAAGACTTTTCAACACGATTTTCAGAGTCCTAAATACTCTAAGTCTTCACCTTTTTGATGTGCCAAACATCTTTTTGATTCACACCAAAAATCCCAATTACTTTTGTGAATCTTTTGGAACCTTAGAACACAAGCTTTGCTACTGTTCATCTTTGTGGAGAGATCTTTGCAAACGAGGGCTGCGTGTCATTGCTGAGGGAGTCTCTACAAAGTTTTATGACTGCGTGTCATTGAGGAGAGCTGCGGTTCTTTCTTCGTTGTTTGGGCTGCGAGTCCTTGGAGGGTGCTGCGTGTATTCTCTTGCTGAGTTCAAGACTGCGTGTCTTTGTGGGTTGGCTGCGCGTTAATCCATTGCAGATTTCTCTATGTAATTGTAAGTTGCGGCTTGTATATTCATAGTGAAATAAAAGGTTTTGCCCTGCGGGGATTTTTCCTGAAATTGTTTGTTTTTATCCTGCATGCTATATTTTATTTGATAAATCATCTAGATGCATGTCTTAGGGTTTTAACTAAAATTTGGGATTAATTGAAATTGGTTTTTTATTTGAGAAGTCGCAATATTTAGTATTGGGAAATTTTTATATAATGTTTTTTATAAAAATAAGGCGTAAGTTTTTTCAAGCAAAATGAGGCATTTATTATTCTGGGTCAACCGGACCGATCCGGTCACAAACGGACCGATCCGTTTTGCTGAAGGCCAGTATACCCCGGACCGATGGCAAACCGATGAGGAGAAATAGCCGAACCGATCCGACCTTATTCGGACCGATCCGCCTCTTAATAAAAGAACCGATCCGGTCAAATCGGACCGATCCGCCCTCAATCCGGACCGATCCGACGGGGATAATCACTGCCAGATTCGCTGCAGATTTTTTAAGCTCAAAGACTTCTTATTTAAATCCAACTTCGGGGAGTTATTTTTTAAGACTTTTCAACACGATTTTCAGAGTCCTAAATACTCTAAGTCTTCACCTTTTTGATGTGCCAAACATCTTTTTGATTCACACCAAAAATCCCAATTACTTTTGTGAATCTTTTGGAACCTTAGAACACAAGCTTTGCTACTGTTCATCTTTGTGGAGAGATCTTTGCAAACGAGGGCTGCGTGTCATTGCTGAGGGAGTCTCTACAAAGTTTTATGACTGCGTGTCATTGAGGAGAGCTGCGGTTCTTTCTTCGTTGTTTGGGCTGCGAGTCCTTGGAGGGTGCTGCGTGTATTCTCTTGCTGAGTTCAAGACTGCGTGTCTTTGTGGGTTGGCTGCGCGTTAATCCATTGCAGATTTCTCTATGTAATTGTAAGTTGCGGCTTGTATATTCATAGTGAAATAAAAGGTTTTGCCCTGCGGGGATTTTTCCTGAAATTGTTTGTTTTTATCCTGCATGCTATATTTTATTTGATAAATCATCTAGATGCATGTCTTAGGGTTTTAACTAAAATTTGGGATTAATTGAAATTGGTTTTTTATTTGAGAAGTCGCAATATTTAGTATTGGGAAATTTTTATATAATGTTTTTTATAAAAATAAGGCGTAAGTTTTTTCAAGCAAAATGAGGCATTTATTATTCTGGGTCAACCGGACCGATCCGGTCACAAACGGACCGATCCGTTTTGCTGAAGGCCAGTATACCCCGGACCGATGGCAAACCGATGAGGAGAAATAGCCGAACCGATCCGACCTTATTCGGACCGATCCGCCTCTTAATAAAAGAACCGATCCGGTCAAATCGGACCGATCCGCCCTCAATCCGGACCGATCCGACGGGGATAATCACTGCCAGATTCGCTGCAGATTTTTTAAGCTCAAAGACTTCTTATTTAAATCCAACTTCGGGGAGTTATTTTTTAAGACTTTTCAACACGATTTTCAGAGTCCTAAATACTCTAAGTCTTCACCTTTTTGATGTGCCAAACATCTTTTTGATTCACACCAAAAATCCCAATTACTTTTGTGAATCTTTTGGAACCTTAGAACACAAGCTTTGCTACTGTTCATCTTTGTGGAGAGATCTTTGCAAACGAGGGCTGCGTGTCATTGCTGAGGGAGTCTCTACAAAGTTTTATGACTGCGTGTCATTGAGGAGAGCTGCGGTTCTTTCTTCGTTGTTTGGGCTGCGAGTCCTTGGAGGGTGCTGCGTGTATTCTCTTGCTGAGTTCAAGACTGCGTGTCTTTGTGGGTTGGCTGCGCGTTAATCCATTGCAGATTTCTCTATGTAATTGTAAGTTGCGGCTTGTATATTCATAGTGAAATAAAAGGTTTTGCCCTGCGGGGATTTTTCCTGAAATTGTTTGTTTTTATCCTGCATGCTATATTTTATTTGATAAATCATCTAGATGCATGTCTTAGGGTTTTAACTAAAATTTGGGATTAATTGAAATTGGTTTTTTATTTGAGAAGTCGCAATATTTAGTATTGGGAAATTTTTATATAATGTTTTTTATAAAAATAAGGCGTAAGTTTTTTCAAGCAAAATGAGGCATTTATTATTCTGGGTCAACCGGACCGATCCGGTCACAAACGGACCGATCCGTTTTGCTGAAGGCCAGTATACCCCGGACCGATGGCAAACCGATGAGGAGAAATAGCCGAACCGATCCGACCTTATTCGGACCGATCCGCCTCTTAATAAAAGAACCGATCCGGTCAAATCGGACCGATCCGCCCTCAATCCGGACCGATCCGACGGGGATAATCACTGCCAGATTCGCTGCAGATTTTTTAAGCTCAAAGACTTCTTATTTAAATCCAACTTCGGGGAGTTATTTTTTAAGACTTTTCAACACGATTTTCAGAGTCCTAAATACTCTAAGTCTTCACCTTTTTGATGTGCCAAACATCTTTTTGATTCACACCAAAAATCCCAATTACTTTTGTGAATCTTTTGGAACCTTAGAACACAAGCTTTGCTACTGTTCATCTTTGTGGAGAGATCTTTGCAAACGAGGGCTGCGTGTCATTGCTGAGGGAGTCTCTACAAAGTTTTATGACTGCGTGTCATTGAGGAGAGCTGCGGTTCTTTCTTCGTTGTTTGGGCTGCGAGTCCTTGGAGGGTGCTGCGTGTATTCTCTTGCTGAGTTCAAGACTGCGTGTCTTTGTGGGTTGGCTGCGCGTTAATCCATTGCAGATTTCTCTATGTAATTGTAAGTTGCGGCTTGTATATTCATAGTGAAATAAAAGGTTTTGCCCTGCGGGGATTTTTCCTGAAATTGTTTGTTTTTATCCTGCATGCTATATTTTATTTGATAAATCATCTAGATGCATGTCTTAGGGTTTTAACTAAAATTTGGGATTAATTGAAATTGGTTTTTTATTTGAGAAGTCGCAATATTTAGTATTGGGAAATTTTTATATAATGTTTTTTATAAAAATAAGGCGTAAGTTTTTTCAAGCAAAATGAGGCATTTATTATTCTGGGTCAACCGGACCGATCCGGTCACAAACGGACCGATCCGTTTTGCTGAAGGCCAGTATACCCCGGACCGATGGCAAACCGATGAGGAGAAATAGCCGAACCGATCCGACCTTATTCGGACCGATCCGCCTCTTAATAAAAGAACCGATCCGGTCAAATCGGACCGATCCGCCCTCAATCCGGACCGATCCGACGGGGATAATCACTGCCAGATTCGCTGCAGATTTTTTAAGCTCAAAGACTTCTTATTTAAATCCAACTTCGGGGAGTTATTTTTTAAGACTTTTCAACACGATTTTCAGAGTCCTAAATACTCTAAGTCTTCACCTTTTTGATGTGCCAAACATCTTTTTGATTCACACCAAAAATCCCAATTACTTTTGTGAATCTTTTGGAACCTTAGAACACAAGCTTTGCTACTGTTCATCTTTGTGGAGAGATCTTTGCAAACGAGGGCTGCGTGTCATTGCTGAGGGAGTCTCTACAAAGTTTTATGACTGCGTGTCATTGAGGAGAGCTGCGGTTCTTTCTTCGTTGTTTGGGCTGCGAGTCCTTGGAGGGTGCTGCGTGTATTCTCTTGCTGAGTTCAAGACTGCGTGTCTTTGTGGGTTGGCTGCGCGTTAATCCATTGCAGATTTCTCTATGTAATTGTAAGTTGCGGCTTGTATATTCATAGTGAAATAAAAGGTTTTGCCCTGCGGGGATTTTTCCTGAAATTGTTTGTTTTTATCCTGCATGCTATATTTTATTTGATAAATCATCTAGATGCATGTCTTAGGGTTTTAACTAAAATTTGGGATTAATTGAAATTGGTTTTTTATTTGAGAAGTCGCAATATTTAGTATTGGGAAATTTTTATATAATGTTTTTTATAAAAATAAGGCGTAAGTTTTTTCAAGCAAAATGAGGCATTTATTATTCTGGGTCAACCGGACCGATCCGGTCACAAACGGACCGATCCGTTTTGCTGAAGGCCAGTATACCCCGGACCGATGGCAAACCGATGAGGAGAAATAGCCGAACCGATCCGACCTTATTCGGACCGATCCGCCTCTTAATAAAAGAACCGATCCGGTCAAATCGGACCGATCCGCCCTCAATCCGGACCGATCCGACGGGGATAATCACTGCCAGATTCGCTGCAGATTTTTTAAGCTCAAAGACTTCTTATTTAAATCCAACTTCGGGGAGTTATTTTTTAAGACTTTTCAACACGATTTTCAGAGTCCTAAATACTCTAAGTCTTCACCTTTTTGATGTGCCAAACATCTTTTTGATTCACACCAAAAATCCCAATTACTTTTGTGAATCTTTTGGAACCTTAGAACACAAGCTTTGCTACTGTTCATCTTTGTGGAGAGATCTTTGCAAACGAGGGCTGCGTGTCATTGCTGAGGGAGTCTCTACAAAGTTTTATGACTGCGTGTCATTGAGGAGAGCTGCGGTTCTTTCTTCGTTGTTTGGGCTGCGAGTCCTTGGAGGGTGCTGCGTGTATTCTCTTGCTGAGTTCAAGACTGCGTGTCTTTGTGGGTTGGCTGCGCGTTAATCCATTGCAGATTTCTCTATGTAATTGTAAGTTGCGGCTTGTATATTCATAGTGAAATAAAAGGTTTTGCCCTGCGGGGATTTTTCCTGAAATTGTTTGTTTTTATCCTGCATGCTATATTTTATTTGATAAATCATCTAGATGCATGTCTTAGGGTTTTAACTAAAATTTGGGATTAATTGAAATTGGTTTTTTATTTGAGAAGTCGCAATATTTAGTATTGGGAAATTTTTATATAATGTTTTTTATAAAAATAAGGCGTAAGTTTTTTCAAGCAAAATGAGGCATTTATTATTCTGGGTCAACCGGACCGATCCGGTCACAAACGGACCGATCCGTTTTGCTGAAGGCCAGTATACCCCGGACCGATGGCAAACCGATGAGGAGAAATAGCCGAACCGATCCGACCTTATTCGGACCGATCCGCCTCTTAATAAAAGAACCGATCCGGTCAAATCGGACCGATCCGCCCTCAATCCGGACCGATCCGACGGGGATAATCACTGCCAGATTCGCTGCAGATTTTTTAAGCTCAAAGACTTCTTATTTAAATCCAACTTCGGGGAGTTATTTTTTAAGACTTTTCAACACGATTTTCAGAGTCCTAAATACTCTAAGTCTTCACCTTTTTGATGTGCCAAACATCTTTTTGATTCACACCAAAAATCCCAATTACTTTTGTGAATCTTTTGGAACCTTAGAACACAAGCTTTGCTACTGTTCATCTTTGTGGAGAGATCTTTGCAAACGAGGGCTGCGTGTCATTGCTGAGGGAGTCTCTACAAAGTTTTATGACTGCGTGTCATTGAGGAGAGCTGCGGTTCTTTCTTCGTTGTTTGGGCTGCGAGTCCTTGGAGGGTGCTGCGTGTATTCTCTTGCTGAGTTCAAGACTGCGTGTCTTTGTGGGTTGGCTGCGCGTTAATCCATTGCAGATTTCTCTATGTAATTGTAAGTTGCGGCTTGTATATTCATAGTGAAATAAAAGGTTTTGCCCTGCGGGGATTTTTCCTGAAATTGTTTGTTTTTATCCTGCATGCTATATTTTATTTGATAAATCATCTAGATGCATGTCTTAGGGTTTTAACTAAAATTTGGGATTAATTGAAATTGGTTTTTTATTTGAGAAGTCGCAATATTTAGTATTGGGAAATTTTTATATAATGTTTTTTATAAAAATAAGGCGTAAGTTTTTTCAAGCAAAATGAGGCATTTATTATTCTGGGTCAACCGGACCGATCCGGTCACAAACGGACCGATCCGTTTTGCTGAAGGCCAGTATACCCCGGACCGATGGCAAACCGATGAGGAGAAATAGCCGAACCGATCCGACCTTATTCGGACCGATCCGCCTCTTAATAAAAGAACCGATCCGGTCAAATCGGACCGATCCGCCCTCAATCCGGACCGATCCGACGGGGATAATCACTGCCAGATTCGCTGCAGATTTTTTAAGCTCAAAGACTTCTTATTTAAATCCAACTTCGGGGAGTTATTTTTTAAGACTTTTCAACACGATTTTCAGAGTCCTAAATACTCTAAGTCTTCACCTTTTTGATGTGCCAAACATCTTTTTGATTCACACCAAAAATCCCAATTACTTTTGTGAATCTTTTGGAACCTTAGAACACAAGCTTTGCTACTGTTCATCTTTGTGGAGAGATCTTTGCAAACGAGGGCTGCGTGTCATTGCTGAGGGAGTCTCTACAAAGTTTTATGACTGCGTGTCATTGAGGAGAGCTGCGGTTCTTTCTTCGTTGTTTGGGCTGCGAGTCCTTGGAGGGTGCTGCGTGTATTCTCTTGCTGAGTTCAAGACTGCGTGTCTTTGTGGGTTGGCTGCGCGTTAATCCATTGCAGATTTCTCTATGTAATTGTAAGTTGCGGCTTGTATATTCATAGTGAAATAAAAGGTTTTGCCCTGCGGGGATTTTTCCTGAAATTGTTTGTTTTTATCCTGCATGCTATATTTTATTTGATAAATCATCTAGATGCATGTCTTAGGGTTTTAACTAAAATTTGGGATTAATTGAAATTGGTTTTTTATTTGAGAAGTCGCAATATTTAGTATTGGGAAATTTTTATATAATGTTTTTTATAAAAATAAGGCGTAAGTTTTTTCAAGCAAAATGAGGCATTTATTATTCTGGGTCAACCGGACCGATCCGGTCACAAACGGACCGATCCGTTTTGCTGAAGGCCAGTATACCCCGGACCGATGGCAAACCGATGAGGAGAAATAGCCGAACCGATCCGACCTTATTCGGACCGATCCGCCTCTTAATAAAAGAACCGATCCGGTCAAATCGGACCGATCCGCCCTCAATCCGGACCGATCCGACGGGGATAATCACTGCCAGATTCGCTGCAGATTTTTTAAGCTCAAAGACTTCTTATTTAAATCCAACTTCGGGGAGTTATTTTTTAAGACTTTTCAACACGATTTTCAGAGTCCTAAATACTCTAAGTCTTCACCTTTTTGATGTGCCAAACATCTTTTTGATTCACACCAAAAATCCCAATTACTTTTGTGAATCTTTTGGAACCTTAGAACACAAGCTTTGCTACTGTTCATCTTTGTGGAGAGATCTTTGCAAACGAGGGCTGCGTGTCATTGCTGAGGGAGTCTCTACAAAGTTTTATGACTGCGTGTCATTGAGGAGAGCTGCGGTTCTTTCTTCGTTGTTTGGGCTGCGAGTCCTTGGAGGGTGCTGCGTGTATTCTCTTGCTGAGTTCAAGACTGCGTGTCTTTGTGGGTTGGCTGCGCGTTAATCCATTGCAGATTTCTCTATGTAATTGTAAGTTGCGGCTTGTATATTCATAGTGAAATAAAAGGTTTTGCCCTGCGGGGATTTTTCCTGAAATTGTTTGTTTTTATCCTGCATGCTATATTTTATTTGATAAATCATCTAGATGCATGTCTTAGGGTTTTAACTAAAATTTGGGATTAATTGAAATTGGTTTTTTATTTGAGAAGTCGCAATATTTAGTATTGGGAAATTTTTATATAATGTTTTTTATAAAAATAAGGCGTAAGTTTTTTCAAGCAAAATGAGGCATTTATTATTCTGGGTCAACCGGACCGATCCGGTCACAAACGGACCGATCCGTTTTGCTGAAGGCCAGTATACCCCGGACCGATGGCAAACCGATGAGGAGAAATAGCCGAACCGATCCGACCTTATTCGGACCGATCCGCCTCTTAATAAAAGAACCGATCCGGTCAAATCGGACCGATCCGCCCTCAATCCGGACCGATCCGACGGGGATAATCACTGCCAGATTCGCTGCAGATTTTTTAAGCTCAAAGACTTCTTATTTAAATCCAACTTCGGGGAGTTATTTTTTAAGACTTTTCAACACGATTTTCAGAGTCCTAAATACTCTAAGTCTTCACCTTTTTGATGTGCCAAACATCTTTTTGATTCACACCAAAAATCCCAATTACTTTTGTGAATCTTTTGGAACCTTAGAACACAAGCTTTGCTACTGTTCATCTTTGTGGAGAGATCTTTGCAAACGAGGGCTGCGTGTCATTGCTGAGGGAGTCTCTACAAAGTTTTATGACTGCGTGTCATTGAGGAGAGCTGCGGTTCTTTCTTCGTTGTTTGGGCTGCGAGTCCTTGGAGGGTGCTGCGTGTATTCTCTTGCTGAGTTCAAGACTGCGTGTCTTTGTGGGTTGGCTGCGCGTTAATCCATTGCAGATTTCTCTATGTAATTGTAAGTTGCGGCTTGTATATTCATAGTGAAATAAAAGGTTTTGCCCTGCGGGGATTTTTCCTGAAATTGTTTGTTTTTATCCTGCATGCTATATTTTATTTGATAAATCATCTAGATGCATGTCTTAGGGTTTTAACTAAAATTTGGGATTAATTGAAATTGGTTTTTTATTTGAGAAGTCGCAATATTTAGTATTGGGAAATTTTTATATAATGTTTTTTATAAAAATAAGGCGTAAGTTTTTTCAAGCAAAATGAGGCATTTATTATTCTGGGTCAACCGGACCGATCCGGTCACAAACGGACCGATCCGTTTTGCTGAAGGCCAGTATACCCCGGACCGATGGCAAACCGATGAGGAGAAATAGCCGAACCGATCCGACCTTATTCGGACCGATCCGCCTCTTAATAAAAGAACCGATCCGGTCAAATCGGACCGATCCGCCCTCAATCCGGACCGATCCGACGGGGATAATCACTGCCAGATTCGCTGCAGATTTTTTAAGCTCAAAGACTTCTTATTTAAATCCAACTTCGGGGAGTTATTTTTTAAGACTTTTCAACACGATTTTCAGAGTCCTAAATACTCTAAGTCTTCACCTTTTTGATGTGCCAAACATCTTTTTGATTCACACCAAAAATCCCAATTACTTTTGTGAATCTTTTGGAACCTTAGAACACAAGCTTTGCTACTGTTCATCTTTGTGGAGAGATCTTTGCAAACGAGGGCTGCGTGTCATTGCTGAGGGAGTCTCTACAAAGTTTTATGACTGCGTGTCATTGAGGAGAGCTGCGGTTCTTTCTTCGTTGTTTGGGCTGCGAGTCCTTGGAGGGTGCTGCGTGTATTCTCTTGCTGAGTTCAAGACTGCGTGTCTTTGTGGGTTGGCTGCGCGTTAATCCATTGCAGATTTCTCTATGTAATTGTAAGTTGCGGCTTGTATATTCATAGTGAAATAAAAGGTTTTGCCCTGCGGGGATTTTTCCTGAAATTGTTTGTTTTTATCCTGCATGCTATATTTTATTTGATAAATCATCTAGATGCATGTCTTAGGGTTTTAACTAAAATTTGGGATTAATTGAAATTGGTTTTTTATTTGAGAAGTCGCAATATTTAGTATTGGGAAATTTTTATATAATGTTTTTTATAAAAATAAGGCGTAAGTTTTTTCAAGCAAAATGAGGCATTTATTATTCTGGGTCAACCGGACCGATCCGGTCACAAACGGACCGATCCGTTTTGCTGAAGGCCAGTATACCCCGGACCGATGGCAAACCGATGAGGAGAAATAGCCGAACCGATCCGACCTTATTCGGACCGATCCGCCTCTTAATAAAAGAACCGATCCGGTCAAATCGGACCGATCCGCCCTCAATCCGGACCGATCCGACGGGGATAATCACTGCCAGATTCGCTGCAGATTTTTTAAGCTCAAAGACTTCTTATTTAAATCCAACTTCGGGGAGTTATTTTTTAAGACTTTTCAACACGATTTTCAGAGTCCTAAATACTCTAAGTCTTCACCTTTTTGATGTGCCAAACATCTTTTTGATTCACACCAAAAATCCCAATTACTTTTGTGAATCTTTTGGAACCTTAGAACACAAGCTTTGCTACTGTTCATCTTTGTGGAGAGATCTTTGCAAACGAGGGCTGCGTGTCATTGCTGAGGGAGTCTCTACAAAGTTTTATGACTGCGTGTCATTGAGGAGAGCTGCGGTTCTTTCTTCGTTGTTTGGGCTGCGAGTCCTTGGAGGGTGCTGCGTGTATTCTCTTGCTGAGTTCAAGACTGCGTGTCTTTGTGGGTTGGCTGCGCGTTAATCCATTGCAGATTTCTCTATGTAATTGTAAGTTGCGGCTTGTATATTCATAGTGAAATAAAAGGTTTTGCCCTGCGGGGATTTTTCCTGAAATTGTTTGTTTTTATCCTGCATGCTATATTTTATTTGATAAATCATCTAGATGCATGTCTTAGGGTTTTAACTAAAATTTGGGATTAATTGAAATTGGTTTTTTATTTGAGAAGTCGCAATATTTAGTATTGGGAAATTTTTATATAATGTTTTTTATAAAAATAAGGCGTAAGTTTTTTCAAGCAAAATGAGGCATTTATTATTCTGGGTCAACCGGACCGATCCGGTCACAAACGGACCGATCCGTTTTGCTGAAGGCCAGTATACCCCGGACCGATGGCAAACCGATGAGGAGAAATAGCCGAACCGATCCGACCTTATTCGGACCGATCCGCCTCTTAATAAAAGAACCGATCCGGTCAAATCGGACCGATCCGCCCTCAATCCGGACCGATCCGACGGGGATAATCACTGCCAGATTCGCTGCAGATTTTTTAAGCTCAAAGACTTCTTATTTAAATCCAACTTCGGGGAGTTATTTTTTAAGACTTTTCAACACGATTTTCAGAGTCCTAAATACTCTAAGTCTTCACCTTTTTGATGTGCCAAACATCTTTTTGATTCACACCAAAAATCCCAATTACTTTTGTGAATCTTTTGGAACCTTAGAACACAAGCTTTGCTACTGTTCATCTTTGTGGAGAGATCTTTGCAAACGAGGGCTGCGTGTCATTGCTGAGGGAGTCTCTACAAAGTTTTATGACTGCGTGTCATTGAGGAGAGCTGCGGTTCTTTCTTCGTTGTTTGGGCTGCGAGTCCTTGGAGGGTGCTGCGTGTATTCTCTTGCTGAGTTCAAGACTGCGTGTCTTTGTGGGTTGGCTGCGCGTTAATCCATTGCAGATTTCTCTATGTAATTGTAAGTTGCGGCTTGTATATTCATAGTGAAATAAAAGGTTTTGCCCTGCGGGGATTTTTCCTGAAATTGTTTGTTTTTATCCTGCATGCTATATTTTATTTGATAAATCATCTAGATGCATGTCTTAGGGTTTTAACTAAAATTTGGGATTAATTGAAATTGGTTTTTTATTTGAGAAGTCGCAATATTTAGTATTGGGAAATTTTTATATAATGTTTTTTATAAAAATAAGGCGTAAGTTTTTTCAAGCAAAATGAGGCATTTATTATTCTGGGTCAACCGGACCGATCCGGTCACAAACGGACCGATCCGTTTTGCTGAAGGCCAGTATACCCCGGACCGATGGCAAACCGATGAGGAGAAATAGCCGAACCGATCCGACCTTATTCGGACCGATCCGCCTCTTAATAAAAGAACCGATCCGGTCAAATCGGACCGATCCGCCCTCAATCCGGACCGATCCGACGGGGATAATCACTGCCAGATTCGCTGCAGATTTTTTAAGCTCAAAGACTTCTTATTTAAATCCAACTTCGGGGAGTTATTTTTTAAGACTTTTCAACACGATTTTCAGAGTCCTAAATACTCTAAGTCTTCACCTTTTTGATGTGCCAAACATCTTTTTGATTCACACCAAAAATCCCAATTACTTTTGTGAATCTTTTGGAACCTTAGAACACAAGCTTTGCTACTGTTCATCTTTGTGGAGAGATCTTTGCAAACGAGGGCTGCGTGTCATTGCTGAGGGAGTCTCTACAAAGTTTTATGACTGCGTGTCATTGAGGAGAGCTGCGGTTCTTTCTTCGTTGTTTGGGCTGCGAGTCCTTGGAGGGTGCTGCGTGTATTCTCTTGCTGAGTTCAAGACTGCGTGTCTTTGTGGGTTGGCTGCGCGTTAATCCATTGCAGATTTCTCTATGTAATTGTAAGTTGCGGCTTGTATATTCATAGTGAAATAAAAGGTTTTGCCCTGCGGGGATTTTTCCTGAAATTGTTTGTTTTTATCCTGCATGCTATATTTTATTTGATAAATCATCTAGATGCATGTCTTAGGGTTTTAACTAAAATTTGGGATTAATTGAAATTGGTTTTTTATTTGAGAAGTCGCAATATTTAGTATTGGGAAATTTTTATATAATGTTTTTTATAAAAATAAGGCGTAAGTTTTTTCAAGCAAAATGAGGCATTTATTATTCTGGGTCAACCGGACCGATCCGGTCACAAACGGACCGATCCGTTTTGCTGAAGGCCAGTATACCCCGGACCGATGGCAAACCGATGAGGAGAAATAGCCGAACCGATCCGACCTTATTCGGACCGATCCGCCTCTTAATAAAAGAACCGATCCGGTCAAATCGGACCGATCCGCCCTCAATCCGGACCGATCCGACGGGGATAATCACTGCCAGATTCGCTGCAGATTTTTTAAGCTCAAAGACTTCTTATTTAAATCCAACTTCGGGGAGTTATTTTTTAAGACTTTTCAACACGATTTTCAGAGTCCTAAATACTCTAAGTCTTCACCTTTTTGATGTGCCAAACATCTTTTTGATTCACACCAAAAATCCCAATTACTTTTGTGAATCTTTTGGAACCTTAGAACACAAGCTTTGCTACTGTTCATCTTTGTGGAGAGATCTTTGCAAACGAGGGCTGCGTGTCATTGCTGAGGGAGTCTCTACAAAGTTTTATGACTGCGTGTCATTGAGGAGAGCTGCGGTTCTTTCTTCGTTGTTTGGGCTGCGAGTCCTTGGAGGGTGCTGCGTGTATTCTCTTGCTGAGTTCAAGACTGCGTGTCTTTGTGGGTTGGCTGCGCGTTAATCCATTGCAGATTTCTCTATGTAATTGTAAGTTGCGGCTTGTATATTCATAGTGAAATAAAAGGTTTTGCCCTGCGGGGATTTTTCCTGAAATTGTTTGTTTTTATCCTGCATGCTATATTTTATTTGATAAATCATCTAGATGCATGTCTTAGGGTTTTAACTAAAATTTGGGATTAATTGAAATTGGTTTTTTATTTGAGAAGTCGCAATATTTAGTATTGGGAAATTTTTATATAATGTTTTTTATAAAAATAAGGCGTAAGTTTTTTCAAGCAAAATGAGGCATTTATTATTCTGGGTCAACCGGACCGATCCGGTCACAAACGGACCGATCCGTTTTGCTGAAGGCCAGTATACCCCGGACCGATGGCAAACCGATGAGGAGAAATAGCCGAACCGATCCGACCTTATTCGGACCGATCCGCCTCTTAATAAAAGAACCGATCCGGTCAAATCGGACCGATCCGCCCTCAATCCGGACCGATCCGACGGGGATAATCACTGCCAGATTCGCTGCAGATTTTTTAAGCTCAAAGACTTCTTATTTAAATCCAACTTC
>CASBWL010000217.1:0-144000 GCA_949130495.1 Sambucus nigra
CCACAGATTAGCCTTCAGCCAGCTTCTTCTGTAGTGATCCCTCTGGGTTCACAAGGTCAACAGTAGAGATCCCTCTCCACAAGTATAAATGAGATATGAGACAATTTAGGGTTTCAAAAGGATTCACAAATATATTTGGAGAGGATGTTTTGTGAATCAAAAAGGTGTTTTGACCTAAAAGTATAAGGAAAGTCTCTTTTAAAATCTTTTCGAAACAGGTATTTATAGGTCGTAGACAAATTTTGAGGCGGCGAAATTCGTCTGGATGAAATAGAAGTCGTTCGAATGAGAAATTCATCTCGTTAGAACGAAAACATGTTTCGTTCGAATGAAACTCCATTCTCGTTAGTCGTTAGAACAAGCTTCTAACGAGCTTCAAACGAATTGTAATAGTACCCTCTCATTAGATGTTCATTTTATAAAATGATCAAACGTCGAATGAAAATCCATTTTCGTTCAAACGAGATTAGCATCTCGTTTGAAACGAGGTTAAATAAAAAGTAATTTTTTAATGCTGAAAAAAATTTAACTTAATTTTTATAAAAAATTTTATAAAAAATCTCCCAAATATAAATGTAAACAAAATGATTTATACCTTTATAATGTGTAGAAGTCTTGAACTTTGGAGATGCTGAGATTCGGTTCATTGTGTTAGCACTTCTCGGTTTGTAACAGGATACGACAAATGTGCCATAGTCGCAAATAAAATAAATACTCAGCCTAAGCTAAACTATTCGCCCTTACAAATCTCTCCCATTGGCTATTCCGGTACAAAACTTATCTGGAACTCAAATTATAAAAAAATCCTTCTAAGAAAAAAATTCTAATACCCTTCCTAAACCTTAGAAATGGAATGACATAATAATATAAGTTTTGTCTTCAATCTCTACTTGTTCTTCTCTTTAACAGTTTGTCTTCATCCTATGTAATATTATCATTCGTAAGTACCTACACACATGAAGTAAAGAAAATACTCGTGATGCATAGAGTTTGAAATATAAAATAAAACTCATATTGTTTTCCACTATAAGGCAAACTCATCAAATATTGTTCTTAATTTATTCTCCCCCTTTTGTCCGAAATAGACAAAGGAGTAGAATCTAAAAAATAATAGAGAGCATCACATTAAAATAAGTATGTATCATCACAAAGATATAGAAATAAAAAGCATGTAATCATAATCTCAAAGGCAGAATCCATCAACTCTTTTTGGAAAATTTCAAAATTTTTCTCAAGTAAATTTTTTACAAATACAACTCACCATGAATTTAAAAAAAACACAAATCATGAAAATGAAATGTAGAGGTGTGAACATATTCCATAGGTTAATCAACATAGACAACCATAACACATGTGCAAGAAGGATTGAGATGCCACTAACGAATTATCTCAAAATCTACCTTAGGTTTAAAAATGGCAAACTCATGTGAAATTGACTTATCATAATCAACAAATCAAGATCATAAGTGATTTTCACACCAATGACGCCCAAAACTATGTAATGTATTTTTTTCGAGATTTATTTAGCTTGTTCAAACCCATTGATCTTCGACTTAACACCCTAAAATCTCACATATAGCAATAATACTCTTTATTCCTTTGAAGAAATTAGTGCTTATTTGTAGAGAAGCGTCAAAGTTTTAAATTTGACCTGTCACTTCTGTTTTTATGTGTCGTTAATCTTTTTGGCTCTTTTCATTGCAAATGATATCTTTTCACGTAAATACTTTGTCTTTCTTAGCCTCTTTCCACTACTTAATATTAACAACTTTATCGAAAAAATGATTTAAATCCGAGCAATGGTTCTTATATGCACAACTATTAATCTCAATTTTTACATGTGGTTCACTTTAAAGTAAATATGAGATGAAAACACCATGATCGACATATGACAAGTAAGTGAAATACTCAAATAAGCTCGTGCTCATGTGCAATAAAAGAGAGAAGAGGTCAAACATATGCCAAGTTATCATCAAATCACATCTTAATGACTCCACACATTATTAAGCACACATATGAAATGATGTCATGTCTTAAAATACTACAAAATAATCACACGGATATGGAATGAATGGGTGATTCAGACATATTTAATGTTCATCCATATAAGGTGAACAAAATACAAAACTCTTTTTGTTTTTTTTTTAAAATTTTATCAAAAAAATCCTTTTGCCTTTTTCACTTTTTCTTAAAAGAAACTGAAAATATTTTTGTATTTTTCAAACTTTTTGAGAAAAACAAAACTCTTTTTGGATAAATGAAAAATATAAATACCATGATAATATAATCGTAATAAAATCTATCAATAGGAATAAATGGATATAATCATGATAAGCACCCTATGCTAGAAACAAGTCTCAACCTCAATCATTAGGCCCAGTGGAGCTCTCAAAAGGAGATGACATCCTAAGAAATTCCTCCATTAAAATTTGTGAAATCTTGACTAATTACTCAACTTGCTCAAAAAAACTCTCAAAATCTCTCAAGTGATGTGTGGGAGTGCGTGCGGCAACTCTAGTGGGAGTAAACCATGAAACATACCTATAAGACACACTCCCTAGCTTAAAGCAATACTCTATAAGGTGACCTATTTCTTTGCAATGAGAACAAACAGACATGGGCTTGGGTCCACCTTTCTCAAAACGTTTAAGACGATCTCTCCTAGGTGGGTTAGGTCTAGGGCTATATGGATCCAACACAAACTCGGGAACCGAATAGGGTGCGGCATAATAAGTGGATGCACTATCATAACCTATTCCTTACCTCTTGACGTTGCCTAACGTGGGACCGCAAAACATCTTCCAACCTTCTTAGATGTGTCCTCTAAAGTGACCTTGACCTCCTGGGCACGTTCGAGATTTCTCTCAAGTTGGGATACACATGCTTCAAGTTTCTCATGAGTCTCTAATGAAGATTGAAGATTTCTCGTACGGCTAGCCATGGTGTTAGTCAAATTGGTCTTTTTTCGGCCCAAAACAATCAACTGCTCCTATAACGAAATGTTCACATTATCGAGTTGACTCACCGATGCCTCACACTCTATTAAAATATTTACCTCTTTCTCCAAATCTAACACCCTAAGAGAAAATTCCTTATTAACCTTTTTCGTCTTTAAAGTCTGAGTGTAAAGATCAATAAATGCCTTTTGGAGACCACCTTCTTCCTTACTTAAAATCTCATCCTCACTTTCACTATCTCCAGAATGACTTAAAACATCATCGAGACTGTCACATTTAGATATATCATCATTGGCATGGGACAAATTAAAAGTGATAATGTGACTAGCCATGAACGCAACACACGGTTCATGTGGTGATTCTCCCCCTGAATCAACCGACTCGACGTCACTATCGCTAAAAGTGGCTTTATTCGTAACTTTCTTTCCCTTTATCTTAATCTTAGTGGTACACTCATGTGTCTTGTGCCCTTTCCCATCACATTCATAACACCTTATCTATTCCTCTTTCTCACCCCTGCTCGTGCCCTTATTCTTATTTTTGTTTTTCTCAAAAATCTTTTCTTTAGAAGAATTTTCGTTGGAAAATTTGAGAAACTTATTAAAATTTTTTGCAAAAGGGGCCAAGTTATCAAAATTAAAATCAACCTCAAATTCGGACTCGCAAACGTTTTCCTGTTTCTTTTTCTTAGTTTGAGTCTTTAAAGCAATCCCTACTTCCTTAATTTTAATAGTTTTAGGGAGATTATCAATCTCATGTATTTGAAGATCTCCTATAAGTTCTTCTAACCTAAGAGTGTCTAGGATCCCTAATGAATTAAGTACAGTGACCTTAGGAATAAAGAGAGCAAGGAGCGACCTCAAAATTTTCTTAATAACTCTCATCTCAGGAATCTTATCACCCAAATTAAAACTAGAATTAACTATGTCCGACAAATGTGCGTAAAACTCATCAAATGACTTAGACTCTATCATGGTAATGGTCTCAAATTGTGTGGCCAAATATAGAAGATTAGATGCCTTTACATCATTGGTTCCTTTGTGTGTGAGCTGGAGAGTATCCCAACCTTCTTTAGACGTAGTGCATGTCATGATGTGGTGGAACTCGTTAGGGGTGACGGCTCCCGAGATGGCACTCAAATCGCGATAATTAAAGTTGCTTGATTTAAAGTTGTCCTCTGTCCATTGAGAGACATATTTATGGGCAACGACATTATCAATAGTAGCAGTGGGTGGTGTACACCTTCGTTTACAAACTAACCAAACACGTTCATCAATGGCTTAAGGGATGACCTCATCCTAGCCTTCCATTATGAATAGTTGGTACCATCAAAGATGGGCATTCGATTAAATAAATTATCAATTAAAATCATGCCTTTTTCAAGATCAACAATTTAAAAAAAAAAATTGATATAAATTTTTTTTGTGGAAAAAGATCACACAATATTTTTGTGTAACTCGCTTTGATACCAATTGGTATCAGTAAAAAACACTTGTTTTATTCCAATTCTCTCAAATGGGCAGTATGGATCAGATTGGAATAAAGTGAATGCGCTTTATTCCAATTCTCTCAAATGGGAAGTATAAATCAGATATGAAACAATTTAGGGTTTCAAAAGGATTCATAAGTATATTTGGGGAGGATGTTTAGTGAATCAAAAGGGTGTTTTAACCTACAACTTTGAGGACTTTTGCACCTTAAATGCAGTTTGCGTTTTTATCAAAAGTCTATTTTAAATTATTTTCGAAAGTTATATATAGGTCATACACAAATTTTGAGGTGAAAAAATTTGTTCGAATGAAGTCGTTCGAATGAGAATGTCATCTCATTAGAACGAAAACATGTTTCATTCGAACGAAACTCCAATCTCGTTAGAATAAGCTTCCAACGAGCTTCAACTGAATTGTAACAGTACGCCTTCATTAGATGTTCGTTTGATAAAATGATCAAATAAGGGGATCGAATGAAAACCCCTTCTCATTTGAATGAGGTCAAATAAAAAGTAATTTTTTAACGCTGAAAAAATTTGCCTCGATTTTTATAAAAACTTTTATAAAATATAACCCCAATATAAATGTAAATAAATTTAAAATCGTAAATGATTTATACCTTCATAATGTGGAGAAGTCTTTAACTTTGGAGATGTTGAGATACGATTCATCGTATTAGCACTTCTCGATTTGTAATGGGATACGCCAAATGTTCTATAGTGGCAAATAAAATAAATGCTAAACCTATGATAAACTATCTGCCCTTACTCCAAGTGAGTCATGGTAGAGTGAGTGGATATGAGAGTGAGAATGAAAAATATAAGGAGGAGAGTGAACTTCAAGTTGCCTTCTGTGAATTGTAAGCAAAAACATTGAGAGTAAAAAAAGGCTAACTTGGAGTTAGAAGCTAAGTTGAAAGATCGTGACATAGACAATGATGATAGTGTATTGATAGAGGATCTTAGGGCACGTGAGAGGAGTCTTAGAGATAAGTTAGAGTACATAGAAGGTGAGCAAAATAGCCATTGTGGTTTGATGGAGGCTATGAAAAAAGAGCTTCTAGAGTTTGAGGACTCTAGTTGCTTACTCGAGTCGAGGATAGTTAATCTAAAAGAGATATTAAAAGATTCGAGTAGGGTCAAATTTGATTTGGAGTCTAAGTGGGCAAAGTTGAATTAAACTTTAGGCATTTTCCAAATCAAATATGACAAGTGTTGGATTGACTTCTATGATCATAAAGCTCCGCTACCCAAGACAAGACCATGCATTTGAGAGAGTCGATCATTGATAGGAAGGTTGTTAAAGGTCAACTCTTAGGTAACACCCCTCGCCATGTTTACACTGGCACACATTGCGGTAGGACATGTCATCTTAGGCCTTTTTTCTATGATATTAAAAATTGTCCTAGAAAGTCTAAGAATAGAGTCACCAAGGTTCCCTAAACTCGAGAGCATCACATAATACCTATGAGGTTTAGGAAATGTGATTTGGATGCTTTACAAATTAGACTTGTTGATTCTCGTTTGCTTGCACGAATACTTTATATGTTATATCTAATGGTTGATTTTCTTCTCTTGTTTGCATAACCTATATTTTGTTCTTTATGATATACATGTTTGTTAGTTGTATGTTGTTTGAGTCTTTTGTATTTTGATTTTTCATTTATTGAGTCTTGTTGAAAAATAGAAAAGGATTTTTTTTGACTTTTGAGTTAGTTTTGTTTTCAAATTGGTAGTTTTTAAATTTTTTAGATAAACCCAAAAAGATTTTTGGTTTTTGTGGATTTTAGTTTTACGCATTTTGTATGGCATATTGGCGCGTTTGAATTCAATTTATTCCATGCTATCCATGTGATTAGGACATTTGGTTATGATTGTCAATACTTATATTTGTCTTAATGATGCTTTCATCGAGTTGTTTCGACTTTGATTCGCTTATTGGATTCGCTTAATATATGCCACCATACACACATGCACGAGCTCTTTGAATGTTAACTTCATTTGTTATATTTTCACTATGTGAGATGTTCTCTCATAAATATCGCCATCTACATATTTTGTGACTGGGAGATTTGTGCATGTAATAACCGTTGATCGTGAGAATGTTTGATTTTAATAAAAAAAAATATGAGGGTGCACGAAAAAGGGCTACGAAAGCAGAAAATCTCCTTCGCGGGAAAGCCTCCGTTAGCAAGAGCCTAATGAAAAGATTAAAGGCAATAAAGTTAGAAAAATTGCCAAGGCCAACATGTTTAGTATGCTTGACTTTCAATAGTGATATCTTCAAAAGAGTTGAGTGAAAAGAAAATATGACATATGTTTAGCTTTTGAGGGTGTTATAGTTGAATATCAACGGGTTTGTACAATGAATCCATGCTTATTTTTTCATGACACTATCGCTTTGTAGAATCATCAATATTCTAAGTTTATGTGCATTGTGCTTATTTATTCATAGAGTTCCTTTTATCTTGTCACTTGAGGCTAAATCTTAGTTTGATAAAGTTTTACAGTAAAATAGAACTCCTTGAACATATTTGAGTTTTTGGGTCATTATTCACTTGTATCTCGTTTACACCCATTCATTCCATCCCACAGACATATCGATCCTATGATAATGTGTAAAGATTATATGTTTTTTGTCGAGTTTTGTAGTGTTTATACATATACATATACATATGTGATGGTACTGCATTGGTTTATTTTGCATATGTATATATTCAATATCAGTTTTGAGACTTTGCAGTTTGCATTTAGTCCATGTTTGTGATATGCTTTATCTTTGGATTTAATTTGACATGCTATATGATCATATTTGTATCTCTCATTGCGTGTATTGAAATTCCATATCTCAAATTGATAATTTCTCTTTGATATTGCACATCATTGCTTATTTATATTGGTATCTTTTTTATATTGTTTGCTCATTATTTGAATTACTTATGCTTGTATTGCCATATTGAGTTCTTTTTACACTTCACACTGTTGCATGATTTTATTCCTTCCTCTCTATTTATCTTGGTATCACATGTTCACACATTTCGGGGGAGATTTGGTTTATGAGGGAGAAATATTTTTATGCATTCTCTCTTTGTCTATTCCTGAACAAAAAGGAGGAGAAATGGTATCTTTCCTTTCAGGATTAGGATATCTTTATCTTAGGGGGAGACATCTTACCTAGGTTGAGATTCTTAGCCATAGTTCGAAATTGATTCTTATGTGGATTTTATACTTGTTATATTCTCTTTGGATTTGAAGGTTGTAGGCTCCCCATTTTTTTAAATCAGACTTTGCTTTAAGGATGATGAAACACTTTCTCTTTCTGAAAAAACTTTTTCAAATTTTATACGCACCAAAAATGTGAAACAATTTTAACTTAACCAAATTTTATCTTTATTAATCCTAAACATGCATCTAGTGATTAAAGCAATTAAAGCAAGAAAAATAATGCTCACAATGCCGGATGTACGAGGGAACCACAACGGGAAAAAACCTCAGATGGCCCAAGCCAGACATTCACTTTGAATGTGGATTTACAAGTAACAAATATAAGTCTTACTCAATGACTCGATCCCCACGAGACTTGACGCTATTATGATCTTGAACCACTCCTCTCATAGTGCCCATGCATAAAGTCCTTCTTCTATGATGCTCTTCCATAATACACGCCTCCACGTATGTCTCGGTGTCCACTGATATGTCTTGTAATATCTACGTTGTTGAACAAGACTCTTTCGCTTCTCCACCATAAAACCCAGCAAATTTCTATATTAAACAAACTCTTCTTGGTGCCAACAAAGATCACAATAGCATATATTAATGAAAACTCGGATATTTGAAACTCTAAGGATGTTTTATACTTGGAAAGCCTTAGAAAAATTTTGTGCAGAAACATACTATTACGAAAACTAAATTTCGTACTGCACACACACGAATTCTGATGGGAAACACGCCCTAAATAATTTCCTTAAGTCGGAGGTTTGCTTAAGCGACTTTGGCTTGTCGTTCGAACGAGATGGACATCTTTCTCGAATGACTGGTCACGTCATTTGAACAACGCAGTAAATAAAACGAAGTGTAAACCATTTCAAACACTTTAAAACCATTTTAAAAACATTTCTTTAATAAAATAACATTCTTAAACATTTTAAAATAAATTTTGAGTCCCATTAAAATTACGCATTCATACGTGAGTGATCTTGGAATGCAATTTTGAAGATGAAATATGCTCCATAAATCGACATGACAAATTCTTTGAAGCTTTGGCGTAACATCTTCAATAAACTTCAACACGTCATAGTCTGTGTGGGATCGTGACCCTAAAAAATATGACCTATGACTCAAACGTGTTTTGTTCCAAAAATAAGTCAAATAAACATACAATGGACTCAATTGAAATTTTTTTCCTTACAAATCTCCCCCTTTGACTATTTCGGGATAAAACCAATAATGATATGCCTAAGTCGGGTTGTTAAGCCGTGTGACGCCTAAATCCCATCCCATTAACCAAAAAATAAAAATTACGGGACAAGACTAGTAAATGATGGTCGGACAAGCATGAATTGTCTGAATGTGATGTAGACTTGAAATCTCCAATCTCTAAAGCATACCTACATACATGAAACAGAAAAATACCCAGTGAAGTATGGAGAAATAAATAATATAAACCAATACGTAAAATCAAATCCAAATCATTTGTTATGTGAGAAAAATATGATATAAATATGTAAAATCTATATCAGGATACCAATTTGTATCGATGAAACAACAATCAATATCTAAATCAGGATACCAATTTGTACTAATGAAAAAACAATATGATACTAATTTGTGTAAACTAATCACTATAAACATGAAAGCATATGATCACAAATATGATACCAAAAAGTAATGCAATAAATGTATTTTCTCACCAAACAAACTCTCTCCCTACATCACATACATCTCTCCCCCTTTTTGTCTTTAATAGACAACCCGGTGAAAAGATAAACATATTTAGCGTACAACAATCAACGAAGTATATCTAGATATCAATGAAACAACCAACTAATAAAGATCAAGTATATCAAATCCGTATCTAGCAAACAATAATCACCCAATAGGAATCAATAATCTAAGCAGGTGTGACTAAACAAACTCAATGGAATAAAATATGATCAACGATAATATGTATATAACAAACTATTTAGAAACAACCCAACAGTACCAAAAATATGTAACCATATGAACCAGGGTACTAAAATAGAACGAAAAACAAACTCAGTCCCTCGAATGAGACAACCATGTCGCTTGAACGATAGTGGCTTCTCACGAGATAACTTCGCACGACAGCGGTTTCTTGCCCGAACGAGAAACTCAAACTCTCACGTCCACTTCTAAAATTAAACATTTACGCCCAACGAAAAAATTTCTTGTAAAAACTAACTGGAAGTGGCAGAAAACTCCTAAACAGTAGCAAAATAATAGCGAAAACTACAAAAACAATATGAGTTACATGTTAACGTAGTACCGATGTGCTCAAACATGAACATGGAATGTATAGGCCTGAACTACAACAAATGAATCACAATTCCAAGACATAGAAGCTCTAATTAATAGCAATTCATCATCAAACTTTATTTTAGCCATATGTGACAATTAAAGTGTGAGCTTAATGAACTAAACAAACATCATGCACACAAATTCGGAATTTTAACGATTCTACAAACAATAGCGTCATGATACTATTTTTCAATGTTAGGATTTGTGGTGCAAATCCGTTTAATTTATTTATCCAAACTCCCTCAAATATATATATCATATTTTTCTTTGGAATGAACATAAACTAATTTGACCCATTTTGGCACATGATTCTTTTTATTACCTTTAATTTGTTCGGGCTATTTTAAACAGTGACTTTCTGGACGAGTTAATTTTGCACTCTCGCAACCCTTTCTCCTGAACAATCATCATTTTTTTAATTATAATCGTCACGGTAAATGGTTCTTACATGCACACCTACTCCTTAAGTATACTTACACATAGATGACAAAATTGAGATAAGAACGTCTCACTAAACTCAAATATGCAAGAGTAGTCAAACATCCATATAAACTCGTGCATGTGTGAAATTATGGCATATAAACAAAGTCGACTCAAAATTCATATCAACATCAAAACAACCCCATAATACAATGGTTACGATCATTCTAAGCATCAATAATTATGACCAAATGTCCCAGCCACATGGATAAGGATAGGAAGGGGGTCCAAGCACACCAATATGCCACATCAAACATGTAAACTCATGACACAAAATTAAAAGAAAATCTTTTTTTGTTTTTCAAAAATATTTTTGACCCAAAAATAAAATCTTTTTTGTATTTTTCTCAAACATATTTAAAAACAAAAGTCTTTTTGTATTTTTCAAAATTTTTTAATCAAAAATAAAATCTTTTTGTATTTTTCAAATAAGACTCAATAAATGAAAAATATAATAAAAAATGATACACATGACATAACACTAGCAAGATATAAATTATGATGCAAAGACTATCGTATGAAAAACATGGCAACACAATCATCCTTTTGATCTATCATGAGAAGAATCAAGTGCAACCAAGTGAGAACCATGTCGTTTTAGTCCTAAAGCCTTTAAGTCCGATTTCCTAACCCAAGTAGTTGTGATATGACTCATGGGGATTTTGGGAACCGAAACGACTTTATTCCTAAATCTCCTAGGAGCATTCCTAAGGTTACAGAAAAAACGTCTAAGGTTACCTTTCCTACCGCAATGGGAACAAGTGTAAATACGGTGGGAATGATTACCAAAATGTCGATCTCTCCTCACGTTCCTAGTGGGCTCTATCTCACGATTGGTATTGACTTTAGGAATGGGAACAACGTGATCATTGTAGCCTACACCAAACCTATCACTTTTGACTTGGACGGTGCCCAACATCCTATCCAACTTCTTCGACCTAGATTCCAAGTCAAACTTAACCTTACTCGATTCTTTAATTTCTCCTTTAACTCACAAATCCTAAACTCAAGCACACGCCTAGACTCCTCAAACTTAGCACTTCTTTTTTCAAATCCTCCATTAAACCACGAAGTATCTCTCTCTCTTTCTCAACATATTCTAGCTTCTCCGTATGCATCTTCTCCCGTGCCCTAAGATCCTCAATCAAAGCATCGTTATTTTCTACGGCGTGCTCATTCAACCTAGTTTTCAATTTAGAGTTTGCCTTTTTCACTTTCACCGCATCGGCATATAACTCGTTAAATGCAACTTACAACTCTTTCACATCAATTTCTTCTTCTTAACTCTTTTCACCCTCACATACTTGGGATTTACTCTCAACGTCCTCGAAAGTGTCATGCACATGGGTATCTTCATGGGAAGATTTATCATCATTGTTCACATGACATGCCAAGAAAGCAACAAACTTGGTTTCATTGGGGGAACTCCCTCCCTCTTTTGGATCACTATCATTTAAGGAGTAACTAAATGAATTCGGTTTCTTGTCCTCTTTCTAAAGTCTAGTAGGACACTTGGCAACTTTATGACCATACCCCTCACACCCAAAATACCTATCCGACTCAACCCTATTAAATTTCTCACTCTTATCTTTAGGGGTGGAATCTACCTTGTTGTTCTTGAGTTTCTCAAACTTTTTTAGCATCTTTTTATTACTTTTGAAATTTAAGAAACTTTTTTAACTTCTTTACCAACAAGGCGACATCCTCAAAATCGAAATCGGAATCATCATCCGAAACTTTAGTTTCCTCCTTCTGGACTTTTAAAGCGATGCCCTGTTTCTTTCTTTGGTACGTTCTTGGAGGTAAAAATATCGAGTTCATAGGTTTGTAGGTCACCTATAATCTCTTATAGTTTCGTCGATTCAAGCATACCTAAGTAATTTAAAATGGTCACTTTTGCATCAAACCTACTCGGCAAAGATCTCAAAATTTTCTTTATCACACGGTTGTCGGGAATATTCTCTCCTAAGTTAAATGATGCATTAATAATAGTGGACAAACTAGTATAGAACTCATCAAATGTCTCACTCTATAACATTTTATTTATCTCAAACTGTGTAGTGAGGTTTTATAACTTAGACGCCCTAACCGTGCTCGTGACCTCTTGAGTGAGTGCAAGTGTATCCCAAGCCTCTTTTGATATTTCAAAGGTCATGATTCTATTGTAATCTTTAGGTGTGACATGCAAGTAAATAACGTGCAGACCTTTAGAGTCGTGAAGTGCAAGCTTACGTTCAGCCTCGGTCCATGACTCAACATGATTCAAACTAGTGACCTCACCCTCTCGTGTGATTGGTGGAGACCAACCCTTTTCAAATGCTAAACAAACACTCTCATCAATAGATTTTAAAGCACTTCTCATTCTCATCTTCCAAAAAGTATAATTTTTGCCATAAAAAATAGGAGCACGAAAACTTTCAAAACTACCAAAATTCATCCTTAACAACAAAAATGGATCAACATAATAAAAATATGTTTCTAGCTCTGATAAAAATTTGTAGGCCCCTTATTTTTCAAATCAGACTTTTCTTTAAGGATGATGAAACACTTTCTCTTTTTGAAAAAACCTTTTTCAAATTTTATACGCACAAAAAATGTGAAACAATTTTAACTTAACCAAATTTTATCTTGATTAATCCTGAGCACGCATCTAGTGATTAAAGCAAGTAAAGTAAGGAAAATAATGCTCACAACTTTGGATGTACGAGGAAACCACAACGGGAAAAAACCTTAGACGACCTAAGCTAGACAATCACTATGAATGTGGATTTATAAGGAACAAACTTAAGTTTTACTCAATGACTCGATCCCCACGAGACTTGCTGCTCTTCTAATCTTCAACCACTCCTCTCATAATGCCCACGCAGAAAGTCCTTCTTCCACAATGTTTATCCACAACACACGCCTCCACGTATGTCTCGGTGTCCACTAATATGGCTTGTAAAGTCTAGGTTAGGCTTTGTATTGTCAATTAAATATGTTAGTAATTGTCTTAATTCAAGATAAAACATTTGAGTCATAGGTTAGTCTTTGTATCCTTGATCTCGTAATCCTATGACATGTTTGATGAAGACGTAAGGGCTAAGCTTCAAAGTGGATATATATCGTGTTGTGTTTTCGTGACAAGTTTGTCTTCATGTTTATTGAGGATGTTATCAGATATGGATGCATTTTGAATATGGTCCTTGGATATATTTTTGGGTGTATGCTTATAAACAAAATCACTTGGAACTATTTTTAATTTATTTTTTGAAGAAAAATATTTTTTGGTTTCAGTTCGTTAGAATGAACTCTGATTTCATTAGAACAAAAATCAGTTTTCATTGGAACGAAGTGGAGATGTCTTTTGAACGTTGACTCCTTATTATAACGAATATAGAATGAACTTCAAATGGACACTCTCTGTTTAGTACAAGGAACTCAATGGAAGCTCGTTGGAACGATAATGCTTGTTCTTTCGAACGAACCTTGTTTTATTAGAACGAAATACGCATTTTGTTCGAACGAACCTTCCTCCTAGAAATTCATTTTTTCTTAATTTAAGGCGTGTTGGACTCAGTTTTTTCAAGAACTTGTCGTGAAAATCAATTCTATACCTATTTACAAAAGTTCCAAAACCCTAGCTTCACCGTGTGTGTGTAAAGATCAATATTTTCATATTCATATGCTTTGATATATTTGTGTTGGGTACTAAAGTTTATTTTCTCTTCATTTTGAGAGAAGAAGCTCCGTGCGATGGACTTCGTACTAGTTTTTTGTGTTAAAGTGAAGAAGTAATGTTATGTGTTTCAATTCCGTTAATAGTTGTTGAGCCTCATCGGTGGATACAGAGGTACGTGTAGATTCACGTGCTTTGGAAGCTTGTGTGGGTGAGCTCTTATGTTGCAATATAGAGAAGAGGTTGAACATATAAGAGAGTAAAGGCTTATAAGGGAGACTAGTCATTGAGTAAGTCTACTGTCTAGTCTTTGTAAAACCTTATCACAGTGATCTATTTGGCTGGGCCGTCCGAAAATTTATCCTTTATGGTTTTCCTCGGACATCGGCGTGTTGTGGATGGATTATTTATTTTATCTTATTATCATTTGGATGCATGTTTTAGGTTAAAAAGATAAAATTGTGTAAATAGTTTTTCACAACAAACGGTTTAATTTTCTAAACAAGTTTTATTGGGTTTAAATTTGTTTAATGTTTTGATCATTAAAATTATATAATCTGAAAATTAAATTTTTATTTGTGACCATCCTTGCCTAAGCACTTATCGGGCCTTATCATCAGGAATACAAAATTTAAATGAACATTAATACCAAGCATGGCAAAGTTTTATAATCCTAGCAATTAAATTTTTGCTTGCATAATTAAATAACTAAATATTGTAAGATGAAGATGAAATTCTCATTATAACAATCAATTTACAAGATATCGGTTCAAAATGGTATCATAATCACGAACAACCCCTCTTCACAAAATTTAGATGGGTGAGATACACGTTCCCCCCCCCCCCCTTTCAGGATGACCCTTTATTCCGATGTAACACACACATCTAATTTCATGGCATTCGGAGAACAAAATAAGGGTTACTAGAAAAATCAACTTTCGAAATTCTTTTATTTAGTTATTCTCCATCTGGTCTATAATTTGCGCCAAATTTCTTGAATTTAAAAAAAAAACATGGAAACACATAATCATGATTAGTTTTAGGCCTATTAAATTTATGAAATTACCAAATAGCCCTTACTACTCTAAAATGTGTAATTCTACCCCTATTTAAATAAAACTTGAAAAATGACTTTAAGAAATGAAACTGACTTAAATAAAGTAAAATGGGTCTAACGAAGTATATATTTGGGTATAAAATATATAAAACAATGCATTTATCAACTATTTTAACGATGAAAGGACCAGAGAATCTAGACCTTAGTTTTTTAGGGTATAAATGCAATCTCAAGTTATATAAGAGAATGTTTTGTCCTGAATTTAATGACTTCATTTTAATGGACATGTCATGGAACACATTCATTTTTTATTTGTACATTTTTTTCATTTTCAAATTCATCATTCCTCATCTCGTCTAATCCACTGAGTTGGAGATTTTGGACCTCATCCACTGCGAAATAATAAAAATTAAAATTCTTAATATCGTAGTATGGTTTACGTTATAATTTTATCGACAAATGACAGATCTTTTCACATAGAAGCCTACATGGGGACATACCTAATGGTGTTATTAGAAGTACGATAAGACCACAACTCATATAACAACCTTAAAGACGAATCCTTTTAGTTAGGGAACTATTTTATAAAAAAATCTTTATTTTGGGGGGGAATTATCCGGCATAACGGGAAAAGCTGACACATGTCTGACAGTCTCGACAAGGGATCACAACTTGGAGACAAGAACAATAGAGGAGTTGATCAATGAAAATAAATGGCTTGGATTCATTCGTCTAGATCACAACATAATTCCAAGGCCATAGAGATCCACACGACTTATTTAATTTATGTTCTCTATAAATGTAACCCATCTCTCGAAAAAGGGGCATGTAATATTTTTTTATTGAAAAAAGCAGTAATGGCCTAGGGTTATACAGATTATCAAACACCCACCATTTTTTTATTTTTTCAATTTTATCTTTGCACCAATTAAACCACAGTGTTGTATAAACAGTTTATCAAACTTAGTCTTTGACCTAAGAATGCATCTATGTATAAGCAAGAATAAAATAGCAAACAACAACACGACGATATATAAGGAAAAACCACAATGGGAAAAACGTCGGATGTCCCATCCACATAAGTCAACTATGATATAGGTACTTTTACAAGAACATCTTAGACTTACTCATAGAGTCGATGCCTTTAAGATTTGACGCGCTTCCTTGTCCCTTGTAACTTTCTTCATAGCTATTGTTAGACACCTCTCAACAGTCACGCAACATAGATGCTTTCCCACTTCTCGACATCCCACAGAACTTACTTGTCTCGTGACCAGTCTAGTTGCCACACAACACAAACACGATCTCCACCGCTTGAAACACTCTCAACAGAAAGAGCAAGTAATCTTGGTGTAGTCCACAAGAGATATCATATATACATATGTATGTGAAAATTGGATCTCAAAAGGATGGGTATAAACTAGGGTTTGAGAGGCTTTAGATTTGACTCTAAAATTCATTTTTGCAAAATTTCTGGATGAAAACAAATGCCAACCCTAAGTATTTATAATAAACACGAATCTTGATGCAACATATTTTTTAAGAAATCTTGTTCGAACGCAATGTATAAGGTCGTTTGAACAAAATCTACATTCTCATTCGAAGGAAATTAAATCTTGTTCGAACGAACCTGCATAACTCATTTGAACATCCTTCTAACGAGATTTGAAATAATATTTTTATTAAATAAAAAATTATTGTTTGAACCTCATTTTAACGACAAACCATTTCTCATTGGAACCAAAGGAAAACTCATTTGAACGAACTTTGAAATATCGTTCAAATGAGTAAGAAAATCTTGTTTGAATGACTAAAACAAAAAAATGATATTTTCTTCAAAATCCATTTTAAGAAAAATGTCTGAAAGCATTTTTACAAGAAAAACCCAAAAATCTTATCTAGGGATCAAACATAAATATGCATTCATACCTCTATGAGATCCCTCAGATGCTGAAGACGAAACTCAACACGAAATAAATCAAATCATAGGCTTCAAGAACAAATAAATCAAAACCTAACCTATGACTCAAACAAGTTTTGTCCAAACGGAATTAAGGCAATTACATACAAATTGACTCGAATGAAAATTTTTCTTTACAAATATATCCGTTTGGATATTTCGGTATAAAACTAAAAAAAAAACTTATTGGCCGTCAAGCTCAATAAGACTCAATACCAACCCCAAGGAAAAAAGTACAGACCCTTGACAAACATAAACTTTGAGTAACTTTGCTTTTTTGAATATTTTTTCCATGATTGCAAACCTTCACATTTAACAAACCTTTCAAATTCAAAGAGAATATAGCAATATAGAAATCCGCAGAGAAAAATCCTTCCTTTTTGTTTAACAATCTCCACCTAAGATAGACATTTCCCTCGAAAGTAAAAATTTCTCTCCTTGAGTTAAAGAGTTAGATACCATTTCTCCCCCCTTTTATTCAGGAATAAACCAAGATAAAGGGGAACAATATAAATATCTCCCCCCCCCCCCCCCACAAATGAAACACAAGTAAATATAAAGGAAAATAAGTTTATTATGAGATGATGTGAAGAGAAATACAATGACAAACAAACTTGGCAACACAAGCACACATAATCGAAATAAAGAAACAAATGATACCAAATTTTGATGCAGAAATTGAAGCATAAAATGTCAATGTAAACATGCAACAAAAGATACTAATATGATCAAACATAGATTAAATGTAAATGCAAAGACTCAAAACCAAATATACCAAATATATATAACTGCACATATACCAATTACAGATATAAATATATATAGGTATAAACCCCATAAAAGACACAAAACACATAAGCTTTCCACACTCGTATGACATTAATGTGCCTGAAAAAATTGGGGTATGGAGTAAAGGAGCATGGACTAGAAATAAAAGAAATATGACCCAATCACTCAAAAAATATCTAAGGGGTTCTATTTGACTGCATTAACTTATCAAACTTCAGTTTAGCATCAAGTTACAATTAAAGAACTTATAAAGGACAAACATACATAATGCACACTAGCCTAGAAAATATTGATGATTATTGAATCAATAAGCTTAACAAGGAATTATTGTGCAAACCCATTGATCTTAAACTTTAACACCATAAAAATAAACATATATCATTTGTCTCTTTATTTCTTTTGAAGATATCAATAATGAAGCATCAATGCAAAAAAATTTGGCCACGATATTTTTTCTTTTCTTTTGCCTATCTGTTTTTATAGGCTTTGGTTGATGGAAACTTTTGAGTGTAAATGTATCGTTGTAGAATAAGCCTTTTTCCAATCAAAATCCTTCAACCTACAAAGATAATATGAACTTGTATAATGGTAAGTAAGGATGTCAAACTAACTTTCAAGAATAAGAGAGATAAAATGAGATGATAAATGCACTTCAGTTTTAAATGTGTAACTATATATATTTTTTATATTTTCTTTTAAAAACAATTTCCATGGTGTGATTGAGACTAAATCTAGGTAAATACAAATCTAAGGTAATCTAAGTAATAAAATGATGAAAAATAAAACATGAATTTAATTAATATTAGAAAGAAACAAGGAATGAAATCCACCCCCACTTAACACAATTGAAACTAATTTGAACTATTTTAATTTGGTTGATTTCCAAAATATTCATTTAATTCAAAGGTTAATTCTCATTACACTAATAAATTAATTAAATATTCTTTTAAAAAGTAATTTTAATTTCTACAACACTACTAAAAATGAATTACAACTAATAAAATGAATCACTCACTAGGAAAAATTCACCAAACTAATTTTATTAAACAATATAAAATAAGAGTGGATGAAAATTATATTATAATTCTGACCATGTTGAAAAGCCTATCTCTAGTTTGAATCAAAACGATAAAATTACATCACAAACTTTCAATCCTTTCTCATGGATAGTTTTTCATTTCTCAATGAAAAAACAAGTGTAAGAATCAATGTTACTAATCAAAAGAAATCAAATAAGAATAAAGTTAGCAAGCTAGATAAGTTAGATCCATGGGGGGATTCATTTTATCCCTTGAATGGGAGATTAGCCCTCCATAATGGGATTCCAAGACATAAAATAATAAATTAAAATCATATGAGTATGAGAGAAAAGAATCATCCAATAAATATATAACACAAAATCTCTTTCGATGCCACAATATTTTTGTTTCACTCTTTTTTCTCTATAAAATTTTGTCTCTAACTATCCTACTAAAATATTATATCCAAGGTTTTTTTAGGTCTTCTCTATATATCTCCTCTTCAAATGGGACTTTATTGCTTTTATAAGATGGCATATAAAGGTAGGGGGTAAAATAGGAAGTCTAAGATGTTCCTAGAAATAGTGAGGTGTGGGAGGGGCATTTTTGAGGGTATTTTTGGAAAATGGATACTTATGAAACATATGGGTTTATTTTGTTTGTCTTTGGTTTGGGATTTTAGTGGGGCATAATCGGGTAAGATTTGGGGTTAAATGGGTTTATGGATTTAATAAGGGTCAATTGGTTTGGGTCAGCGGTAGGTATGATTTTGGGTTGTTGGTTTCTTGGGTATATGATCCGGGTTCGTGGGGATGTGAGGCTACCGAAGTTGGTGTAGGTAAACAGGTTTTGTTGGGTTTACGGCTTTAAGGTTACAAGTGGAAGGACAATGGATAAAATCTTGGGTCTAAATGGGGTAAGGTTGGGTGGAGTTGATGGGTCGGTGAGATGGGTCGTTTAGGCCGGAGGTGAGGCAGTGGCCGATTTGAAAGTCATTTCTGGTCAGAGTTCACGGCATAAATCAGCCAGAGTTGTGATCAAGAGGCTCGGAGGTAAGGTGGTTATACGTCATGGTTCACCGCCGGGTTTAGATTCTGGTCGGACTATGGTTGTGAGTTTTGAACGAATTTAGAGCATATGGTGGTGGTTAAGGGGTATGAGGAGAGAGAGTATGGGATGTAGAAGATGGTGAATAATAGTTGGTGAGGGAGTTGTCTTAGTGTAGTGGGTGTAGGTTAGTTAGTGTGTGTGTTTATATTTGTACATAAAAAAAATTAAAACAACACTATCTAAAAAAATAGAACTAACTAAATTAATGAAACTAAAAATTAAAATCTATTAAAATTAAAATTCTAACTTAATAAAAATTTATAAATCTATGAAATAAAACTAAAAAATATAAATTTCTAATCCTAAAAACAAAAGACTCAAAATAAAATAATACTTATAAACCTAATCTAATAAAATTATATAAAATATTAATAAAACGAAACTAGTAATAAAAACTAAAAATAAAATAAAAAATAAAACTCACCCCTATTATATTTACATAAAAAAAATATAAAAATAGCCGACACAAAAAACAGACTCTAATATATACAACTATAAGAACAAATAAATTCTAAAAATATATACGACTCAAAATAAAATATAAAATAATTTCTAAAAATTATATACGGCTTAAATAAAAATCTAAAAGATACAAACTAAACACACACGAGAGTCGGGACATGTCTGGACTCGGTGTAGGCTTAGGTTCTGGTTTAGGGACATGTAATTGGTACGAAAATTGGGGTTTTAGCTCCTTTAATCGCATTTTACCTTGATTTAATTATTTAAACTCCGCAAGAGGCATTTGACATATAAAATAAACATGAACGCGCATAAGACACTGAGAATTGGTAATTGAAAACCGTCTATTTAGGATTTTATTAAAATACTTTTGGGTGCTTATCACTGGCCAATGGTGGCTTTTCACGCAAGGAAGATTTCTCATTCGTAGCCCTTTTCCATTGCACCCTCATAATTTTTTAAACATAACGAACTCACGGGCAATAGTTCTTATATGCACAAATCCTCCATAGTCAAATAGATATCTATATGACAATATTGATAGGAGAACACCTCACTTAGCTCATGTAGAAAATGTAGTTATAATCTAACAGATCTCGTGCAAGTGTGTACGGAGTCATATGCAAAGTGAATCCATTAAGCAAATCAAGTTCGAACAACTCCATGCAACCATGATTACGAAAAATCCTAAGCATTAAAATTCATAATAAAATCCTAGTCACATGAAAACATGGAACAAATGGGATTCAAACACATCGATATGCCACACCAAATGTGTAAAACCAAACTATACAAAACAAACAAAAATATTTTGGAGTTTTTAAACATGCTTAGAAAATGACACTAGTTTAAAAAATAACTCAAAACACATATAAAAACTTTTTGTATTTTCTAAATAAGACCAATAAATGAAAAATCAAAACACAAAAGGCTCAAACATCATATAAGTAGTAATAATATACAACAAGCACGAAATATAGTGTATGAAAATATGCAAACACAATCAATCACTAGATATACCATGAGAAGTATCATGTGAAAGTATGTGAGAATTAACAAGCCTAACATTAAGCGCCTTCAAACTGGATATCCTAACCCACATATATGTAACGTGATGATCTAGGGTTCTAGGGAACCTTGATGACACTAGACTTATACTTCATAGGACCTTTTCTAAGATCATGACAAAAAGGCCTAATGAGACCTTTCCTATTGCAATGGGTGAAATTGTAGACCCGAGGAATGTTATCTTAGGTTGACCTTTTGTAACGTCCTTACCAATGATTCAATCTCTCAAGATGTTGGTCTTGGATTTAGTAGCGAAAGTAGAGGGATCATCAAAGTCAATTACAAAATTACCATTATTTATTTGGACGGTGCTTAACATATGGCTTGAGTATTTGAACTTCTAACTCTTCAATCTAAGACTTAAGTAAATATTTAGAATCTTCAAACATAAGGGACATATTTTTTAAATTCTCTATCAAACCACTAAGGTTAACTCTCTTTACTTCAACATACTCGAGGTTCTCCCTAAGGGTCATCTCATGTGCCCTCAAATGCTCAATCAATTTAGCATCATCATTACATATAACATGTTCCTTCAACTTCGCTTGTACATTAAGTTGCCTTTTTTCAACTTTAACGATTTGGTTTACAATTAAAAAAAGGCCACTCAAACTTCACTCTTCTTCTTCTTCTTCTTCTTCTTCTTCTTCTTCTTCTTCTTCTTCTTCTTCTTCTTCTTCTTCTCAATTGGGCATCACAATACCAGACCTCCGAACCATCATGTAAATGATCATATTCAATGATAGATTCATCTAGTCCCACATAACTAGTCATTAATATGGTGTAGTTACACTCAATGGGAGAATCATATTCCTCTTCTGACTCATTATCACTAAGGGTGATATTGTATACATTTGGTTTCTTCCCCTCCTTCCTTCGCTTAGTGGGACACTTATGAGAATAATACCCAAAGACTAAGTGTGAGATGATTAAGATGTTAGAGAATGAGTATTTTAATGAGTTATATATCAAGTTGTCAGATTTTGTCAATTCCTTATTTAACTTAAGAGGGCCTAGAGTGGTGCATAAAGTTTTAAAGTCGTTGCCTAAAAGATTTAATGTCAAAGTTACGTTCCCAGATTACCTAGGTGGTGTCGACACTATGAGAGTCCAATAACATTAAGGTGACCTTCAAACCTACGAGATGAGCATGCATCCTATAGAGAAAAAAGATGACAATAAAGAGAGGGGTGTTTCTTTGAAAGCTCGAAAGGAGGATGTGTCAAATTTCACATCTTAATCATCTCACACTTAGTAAATTTATCTTTCGCACTCTTACACGTCATGATACGCTTAAATTCTTCTGAAGTGACAATACAAAATATAACCTTTACACCCTTGGAATTAAAATTCAACTCATTATTTTCGGTGTTGTCCAATATTTGAATGCTTTTGGAGCACCACCTTCGATGAGAGGAGTCCACCCTTGCTCAACAGAGTTACAAACATTCTCATAAATTGATTTCAGGAAAAATTGCACCTTCTCCTTTCAATAAGGATTGTTTTTCCAATAAAATAACATAGGACGGGTAACGGAACTCCCCTCTCGGTTAAAATCCATCTAAACCTTATATAAGAACAAAAACGGGGACTAAACACGTCAAGCTAGTCCAAACGTCTCAAATTCTAATTTGAAAAATGCACTAGTTACCTAGGGTTATACGGATTATCAAATACACACCAATTTATGTGATATCATGTCTACTATAATAAGGGTAATCAATCCTCTACTAAAATAAAACAGGAATATCATCTGGTTCATTCTTACCATCATTATCGAAAATAATTTAATTACTAATAACCTATTAGGCCTAGTGTCAATTTTTAAAACTTTTTAACTTACTCACACAAAATTCCCATTCACAAAATCCACTATGTAGATAATAAAACTCATCTTCACTACCACAAATAAATTAACTGATAACTCTGGGTAAAAGTTATAATACAATAATTCAACTAATTGAAAGGAAAACATCTTAATAAAAATAAATAATAACTGACTGGACCACATGCCTGGAATTACTCTGAAATACCTCATATCTAGATCCCAGGGTAGAAGCGTCTAATCAATCTCTACAGGCATCCACAAGTTCTATAGCTTAGTCTGACAAGAAGGATGGTTAAGCCAGACATCCCTATGGCTAAGCATCTGAAAGTTTTTGGAAATATTTTGAGACGGGTCCGAGCTCAAAACCTTTTCAAAATATTTAGCAAGTGTTTAAAATACATCAATAAATACGCATTGTAATATTTCATTTTTAAACTGATGTTGCACTCCCATGAGATACCCCTCACCCATCATCTAAGTGCGCACCTAACGTATGTATTTTAAACACCCTAGTTACGCTACCCAACCGAACTAGTACCTCACCTCTAATCTTAGTACGTATGTTACCTTGTATCACGCGTATTATATATCAATATCTTTCATGTCTACTTTATAATTATATTTCTCAATTATAATTAAATCAATTCATTTCAAATAACTTTCACTAGTCATTAATTCAATATTCACACATTAGTGCCTTATGCCCGTATATAATTTTTCTTCACTTTTACATACGTATTTTAACATAACATCCTTGAGCAGTCCTCTCAGATGCATATAAATTTACTGTTTATATTATTCTTTATTTTTTGTCGATATATATATTCACACACACATATATATATATAATATACCAATCACATCAAGTATATTTATACTGACATATTGCTCACTATATAAGTATAATCTCCATCCCTCAGAGTAATAGCTCACTCGATACGGGTCTCTACAATGCTATCATGTGCCAGGATATGTACACATCATCCCGGGCTCCGGAGTTAGATTCTCACACCGGGATCGTCGAATCATAAACGTATTGGAGTCGGTCTTAGTCCTTCGATAGTGAGTCATAACTATACCAAAATTACCTCACTTCGAACTTTAACCTCTCACTGGGGCACACGCATGGTGCTATGACCCGGGGTCGATACTAAGCCTGCTGATATTCATCATTGAAAACAACCCACATCGCGTAACCTCCGATGATAGCACTAGAGTGGTATGTTCACATAATTATATCATACACATAAATATATTTTCACACATATATATACTGTCTCTATACTCGCATATATATAAAATAAAAGAGGCTACCTGTATATGTAACTCGTCCGAGTTTAAATACGACACCCAAATTCATAAGTAGTCACTCACTTATTTATGCATCATGATTATAATTTATTCTGAACACTAAGCCTATCTTAATCCAGCCCGTATCCTAATTCCATTCGAATCCACTAATATATTTTTTGAGTGTTGCTCATCCCAAACACCCTTAATTACACACCTCGGATTATCCCAACTATCCCAAGGTATTTAATACTTATTTCTACATATTTTCAGAAGTTCTAGCCTCTTTTACGGACATACCAAAACAATACGGACCTAACCTGATCACAAAAACCATCTAAATAAACATGCTTGGACAAACAGGGCAGCCGAACCGATTCCTTGGACGCTGGCCAAGTCGGGTTGTTGCATTTTTGTACGAATTTGTACCACTTTCTCTACTCATAATAGTCCCAAAAATTCATCCAACATAGTCTTACACTACCCTATCACCATAAATCATAAGGATACATGTTTCATAGATTCACTTCCTCCAAAACTCATTCTAAATCATGGAATTCATCATCAAATTTACAGCATTTATTCACACCTAGATTCTATTATCCCTTAACACTATTTTTCTCAGATTCATAATTCAATTCTCATATTTATAATTCAATATCACTTCTATTATCATCAAGATTCAAACTCAGATTTTTAATCAAGATTCTCAATCAAAGTTCTATATTTTATATGGGATTCAATCTCAGATTTCATGCAATAAACTATTCGCATCAATTTTCATGAAATCTTTTCCCAAAACCTATTTTGATAACATATAAATCCCACCCAAAATCATATTTGTGCCACTAACTATAATATGAATTAAAAACATGCATATAATGTCAAAGAAATTTGAACTTTTACCTTAGATTATCGTATGGTTTAAATCCTTCTTTGTAGATCTTCCTTTTCTAAGAATCCTAGCCCGAAAATTGCTAATTTCCTCCCTCGGTTGCCTTATTAATTCCTCTCTTGAGTTTTTTCCCTTATCTGTTGCCTCTCTCTCTAACCCAGGTGACTAGAATGATCAATTGGAATGCCTTCCTTATTAAAAACCCCTTAATATTCCCCTAATCTCGAAATCAGGTTAACTTGTAATATTAAAATGAACCAAATACCCCTATACGGGTCCCATATAGCTTAAAAAGTCCCTAGAACCCAATTACAATCCCTGGTATCTAATTTTAACTATCTCGACCCATCCCAGATAATCCGTGCACTCGAAATCACCATCCGAATTACCTATAATCAATTTACCATCTTATTCCCAACACTACCCCACATGTGCATTCCGAATAAGGTCCTGTCAACCCATCGCTTTTATCCACATATGATGTAATATAAAATAATACAATTTCATTTACTTATCACATAAGTAAATATAATATCACACAAGTAATTATAATAACACATAAATATTCATCCAATATTCGCTTATTAATATTTATTTAATTTTCTTTAAATTTCACGAATTAATTAAATTACGAGAACATTTGTAATTTAAGTATTCTCAAAATACGGGGAGTTACATACTTCCCCCCCTTACAAAATAATTTCATCTCCAAAATTCAGATATGCTTGGTACCAATAACTTTGGATGCTTACCCGCACGATATCCTGAGATACCCAAAATCAACTCATGGCAATATTATGGTGCCTCCATTATACACCTACTAACGGTACCATCCTGAATCAGGGCTTACTCATTATGGCACTAAAAATACTGACAAGTCTATTCAACTCATTTTATATTGGTATGTTACACCATTTTTAAGGTCTCGCCTTGATGACGATACGCAAACTATCATGAACTGCTAAAAATACCTCAATAAGATGAGCCTATACACCACTGGCTCTATCATCTTAATACTGGGGAAAGGCCTCACTTCCCTATGTGCCAACTTATCTTCTTACCAAATCACATAACTCCCATTATGGGAGACCCCTCAATAGTTCCTGACCGCTCATGTAAGTCTTTAAAATCTTTGGTTCCCAGCGACGTAATTCTTATAGGAAATAATGTCTGATTAACCCAATCCTTATCGACGGACTCTGAATTACGTGTTGGATGAGAAACTTATTGTTCCCCACCTCTAACCAACCAGAGGAGGATGATAAGGTCTTCAACACCAAAGTCTCAAAATGCATCTTGTCAATGATAAATTAGTACGAGTTTTCACACATATTCTACCAATGGTAATTACTCCTTCTAATTATGCCAAAATCCATAATACGCATTCCTTGCATTCTCCAGCATCTTAGTTACCTCCGATCTAACCATCGATTTTCGAGTGAAACGTCTTGCTTAAAACACAAATCCATCCCCATCGCCTCCTGATAATCCATATCAGAGGAGGGACTCAAGGATCTCATCCTGATCTATAATAATGTTGGGCGACACCTTATTTCGGTGCATTCCTTATTTTCAATGACATGTTTAACACACTTTTGGATAGTCTAACTCACTCACAATAGCATTAACTATTCCATCTCGGTCAATACATTCAACAAACCTAAGCAATCTTAACATTTCCATGATATTGATAACCCAACCATGAACTCTATCAGCCTGCTTATCCAATCCATCACTGGAATCACCAATTTATTACAAAAAATTTGGTTTATCACCTCGAACCAACCTTTTTCATCTACGAGTGGTGCACCGAGAGACAATTCCACTATGTCTCATTCTACACCGATCTATACGCTCAATATTCGAAATTATGTGGTACATCTTACTCCCCTATTTCTTGGGGTATATCAAAACATTGACCCATGTGTTTGCTCCAAAACTATGCACTTCCTAGGCTCTTTTTTGTCTGGTGAAAATCAACATCTTATCTATGTGAAAGCCACCCTTAGTATTTGATTGAATAAGACTCCAATCTACTTCCCAAATTTGTGGGGTCCTCCCTTGTCAAGGGATATGTTTTAAATGTGCCTCCACCCTCTTTCAACCCATCTCAAGGTGATAGTTCTTCTGGTTTTATACATATCCGAACTATCTTCCTCCTCAACAAGGTTCAATCCTTCTTGCTTTTCCAACTCCGCTTCCACTGTCCCATATGCATACGATTAAACACATTTATTATTCCCTCATCCCGGACGATACTGGAAATTGAACTAACCAGGGCGCCCATACATTTAATATCCCGTGCATACCCGCACAATCATCACAATCGTAACATATTGATATCAACTTGGCCCCGCATGCTCCGCGTGGTTATACATTAAAGGTATACTCGATTACCCTATTAATCGTAACTCAAATATTCTTATGGTTGTTCAACTATCATCTAGTAGTGTAAATGTTACCTAGAGCTCCCCATATAACACTAATCACCCCTACTGGCCTTATATAGAAGAAGATACGTGAACTTAAAGTTTTATCTACATATACGTACAATAACTGTAGTATTAAGCCATGTCCTAGCACCCAAAGAACATATTCAGGACTCTTTATCCTATCCCCAAACGTATAAGTCTAATTGTCCGTTCCCATATCACTAAAGTGGTCATCCTATCGATGCTCTCACTATCACTATGTCCTTAATGCTAAATTAATAACAAGCTCAATCTCTCCGCTCGATGGTAAACTCGACATCCCATAACTCTCATTCGTAATGTCCCTTTGCATCGAGATCGAATATAATGAGACTATTATACTCTTCGAAGTCTTCCATACAATGTAATACATATACAGGATCGACCCTCTTTCAGGATGAGACATCGCAAAATAACACATCCTGCCTTTGAATAATGAATACAATAGCCTTGCTGTAAAACCCACCATCGCTCAAACTGTCTCTAACCAGTCCATACCTAAGATAACATCATACTCGCATATTACATCTATCTAAAACAAGTAGATCTACAAAAACATATCCTTTCAATGTGTAACACCTCGCGCGCCCGAAAAGACATGTGGTGTGCTACTGCGATAAAACTAAACTAAATCCATCAATCAACAAGTATAGAGCATCTAAATGTCCATAATATAAATACAACTCCACAATTTTTTATTTCCATAATAAAGATTACAATAATGTTTCTCTAAAATACAAAATTCTCTAACTAAAATTACACCGCTAATAAATACATCAAATTACATCTTCCAATCCAATGCTCTAAAATAAATATCCAAAATATTCCATAGCACCCCAATCCATGCTAACCTGCCAACTAAAAGAAAATACGGGGAAGTACACAATATGACAGGAATAGATGCTCACAAATAATTATCACGGTAAATAAATCACAATAATAAAAATCGCATATATAGGTCAAATGCGATATTTAATCATTTTATCAATATTAATTTCTCAACAACACATCAATGGGTCACCAGGCCTCACCTCACCGCGCCTATGCATTTTCTAGCATATCCGAATTTTGGAGTTTTGGCGGCTGTCCATTTTTTGTGCCATATTAAAATCTCATGACACTATGCTAAAATCACAATATAATATATCAAAATGAATCAAATTAGATTCCAAAAATTTTCCAGGATTCCAATGAATATCACAATTCAACATGAGTGCAATCGACACAGAAAACAAACTGAATACTCTCGAGAGAATTTGAAAGCATATTGTGAAAGTCCCGTACCTCAGAATCATCACATAATTTCAGCCTCAAATCTAAGCAGACCATCAGGTTCTTCTCGCGAAAATAATCAAATCTCGTTCTATCCCAAACTCGAGAAAACACCAAATAAGCCTTCTAATATATGGTTGAAATCTTGAATAAGTTTGGGACTATGATTTGTAGATGAAAGGGAATGATTTTGGAGAGGTCTTCTGGTTGAAAAGTTTGACAAAAATTGATTTGTTGATATATAAAGGATTAAGAGTTTGATTAAGAAAAGAGTTTTAATCAGATACAAACACTAAAAAATTTATTCGGGACGATCGGACCGTTGGAATTTGATGAAATTTTTGGAAAATTATCTGAAGAAGAGAAGAAGCTGCATAAAAAATTTCAGCTCGATCGGACGGTCCAATATTTTTAAATACTTTATTTTGTAGAAAGTTTTATGCTTTGAGGACTCTTAGAGAGTTTTATGTTTTGAGGACTCTTCTATACAATAAATATTCAATGAAAACTCCATTTTAATTCCAATTTCGTTTTAAAATTTATTTTTCAAATTTAAAAACCCACATTTTAAGTTATAAAATATATAAAATACAAAATTTCATTTTTCTCCGATTTTCAAAATAAATTTTGAAAAAAATACCCTTTTAAAAATCCGGGTTGTTACATACTTCCCCACTAACAAGGAATTTCGCCCTCGAAATTCAATGAAGCCTAACACTCAAAAATCAGGCCACACCAACAATCTCCAAAAATAAATCTCGTCTCCAAAAATCAACTTTAAATGCCTCACATCTAACCTCAATGCCTAACAGGAATTATCACCAAAAATTTCTATCTCCAAAAAAAGCTGTCTAATCGCATGCTAGACCCAAAACTCAAAGACCCGACGGTTGTCGTATACCTAAGATCTGATACCATCCATAACACCCCACGCGCCCAAAAATACACGCAGCGTGCTACTACGATAAAACTAAACTAAATCCATCAATCAATAAGTATAGAGCACCTAAATGTCCATAATATAAATACAACTCCACAATTTTTTATTTCCACAATAAATATTACAATAATGTTTCTCTCAAATACAAAATTCTCCAACTAAAATTACACCGCTAATAAATACATCAAATTACATCTTCCAGTCCAATGCTCTAAAATAAATATCCAAAATAGTCCATAGCGTCCCAATCCACGCTAACCTGCCAACTAAAAGAAAATACGGGAAAGTACACAATATAACAAAAATAGATGGTCACAAATAATTAGCACGATGAATAAATCGCAACAATAAGAATCTCATAGACAGGTAAAATGCGATATTTAAGCATTTTATCAATATTAATTTGTTAACAACACATCAATAAGTCACCAGGCCTCACCTCACCGCGCCTATGCATTTTCTAGCATATCAGATTTTGGAGTTTTGGCGGGTGCCCATTTTCCGTGCCATATTAAAATCTCATGACACTATGCTAAAATCACAATATAATATATCACAATGAATCAAATTAGATCCCAATAATTTTCCAGGATTCCAATGAATATCACAATTCAACATGAGTGTAATCGACACAGAAAATAAAAAGAATACTCTCGAGAGAATTTAGGAGCATATTGTGTAAGTCCCGTACTTTAAAAATCGGGGTTGTTACACAATTTCCACACCCACTCCCCTACATATGGGACCAAAGAGATCCACGCTACTTAACAGTAAATATAAACACATTGTAGTGATACTAATGATACATCGACTAAACTCATCTCATGCGCAAATCTAGTGCTAACCAATTACCGTGATGCACCCGTGTCGCATAAAACTTACCCCATTTGTCCAAGGATAAAAAATAGTCCCTTCCATTGCTAACATCACTGGCTATTCAAATGGTTCTTGGACGCAATACTCACGTCTACAATGATCCAAAAAGTACTATAACTATTGAGCCAACTGGGCAGCCTGCTCCTGTCCCTTTTCTCATTGCGGAAAAGTTCAATGAGGTGGTCCTATTCTCCATATTTAAAAACCTCCTCGTGTAATCCCCCTATCTCTTGACCTACTAGCTATGTTGGGGATACCTTACACTCTTACCTTGGTATCCTTAACCTTGATAGCTACCCAAGTTGTTCCTTCAGCTCTGTTGGCCCTGTGGAACGTAGTTCTAGCCCTGATGGCCCTATCAAAATCCACAATCACTCAGTTGGAATTCCCTAGGTTTGAATCTCTTAAACGGGTCCCTCTAATGGTTACCCCCTATGTGGTGTCCCACTAAAATAAATATGTCCAGTTTTGCTCTACTGGGTAGAGTCTCTAATTCTCTTGGCTCCCTTCGCATAAGAGCATTGATATGACATTGAAAAAATACTATATTAACGTCATCGAGACAAATCATCCTAGCTAGATTTCCCCACTAATGCTGGCATATTCTAACAACGAGTCAATCATCACACTTAGGGACTCTTTTCTCCTCCGTATCGATCTCATCGGGCACGAAGTTCACTAAATAAGTAAATTTTTTTTCTCATACTTGCCACTGTCTGTCCCTCTCATGATAAGTCTAGAAATTTCCATCACATCTTTGTTTGAACTGTAAATGAAAAGACTTGCGAATCAAACCACACCCAAAATTTCTCGATATTTTTAGTATCTCTCTCCTCAGATGTGGTGAATGGATTCCACCACTGCAACGCTACTCGTACGATCTTAAAACTTGCCAAAATTTGTTTTTGAATGTCACTGCACTCAACCATATGGAATTTCCTTCGGATGTCCTCCTTTTATTAACTAACTAATACCATGTCCGTACTTTCCTGAAACTCCGACGGATGGCCATTTTGACAAGACCCTTCTGACTCTCTCTCTCATACTGCTTGGCGCCACCATCTGCTGTGGCGATGCTTGGAAACTATTATGCCCTAGCGATCATCGCAACATTAACTGCCTGAGCAACGATAGTAGTGACTTCTACTTTCGTCATCGTCCCCTAAATAATCTGTGGCTTCGCCTCAACCTCTCTTCCCATGGTCCTCCAGACAGCCCTCACGGGTCGTATTCTACTTTTCGACATACGAAACCTAACCAAACTAGTGTAAGATTAACTTCCATTACACATAATAGCAGGAGAACATAAATCGCAATATGAATCAACAATTCTAAGCATTGGGATCTATGTAAAAAAAAGTAACAATGAAAACGCAATAAGCCGCATAGATCCTAAGGACACTAGAACCCATTATCTAATACCATTTGTGACACTCCGCCTACTTTAATAAGGGTGATCAGTCTTCTACTAAAATAAAACATGAATCTCATCTGGTTCATTCTTAGCATCACTATTGAAAATAATTTAATTACTAATAACCTATTATGCGTTGTGTCAATTTTTAAAACCTTTTAACTTACTTACACAAAATTTCCATTCATAAAAACTCACCATGAAGATAATAAACTCATCTTCACTAGAATAAATAAATTAACTGATAAATCTCGATAAAAGTCACAATACAATAATTTAACCAATTGAAAGAAAAGCATCTGAATAAAAATAAATAATAACTGACTGGGTCACATGCCCGAAATAACTCTGAAATATCTCATATCTATATCTCAAGGATATAAGCGTATAATTAATCCATGGAGGCATCTACAGCTGCTGCAGCTTTGTCTGACTAGAAGGATGGTTAAGCCAAGCATCCTAGTAACTGAGCACCTAAAAGTTTTTAAAAATATTTTGAAACGTGTCAGAGCCCAAAACCTTTTAAAAATATTTAGCAAGTGTTTAAAATACATTAATAAATACGTATTGTAATATTTCATATTTAAACTGGTGTCGCACTCCCACGAGATACCCCTCACCCCTCATTTAAGTTCGCACCTAACGCATATATTTTAAACACCCTAGTTACGCTATCCCGCCTAATTAGTACATCACCAATAATATTAGTCCCATACTCTACCCTGTATCATGCGTATTTTATGTCATGAGCTTTCACATCGCTTTACAATTATAGTCCTCAATTATAATTAAATAAAATCATTTCAAATAATTTTCACTAGTTATTAACTAAATATTCACAGATTAGTGTCTCATGTTCGTATATAATTTTTCTTCACTTTTACATACGTAGTTACACATAGCATCCTTGAGTTGTCCTCCCGGATGCATATAAATTAATTGTTCCTATTATTCTTTATTTTTCCCTGATATATATATATATATATATATATATATATATATATATATATATATATATATATATATATACACACACACACAATATACCAATCACACTAAGTATATTCATACGGACCTATCGCTCGCTATATAAGTATAACTGCCATCCCTCAGAGTAATATATCACTAGATTCAGGTCCCTACAATGCTCTCATGCTCCAGGGCATACACACATAATCCCAGGATCTCGAGTCAAATCCTCACACTGGGTTTGTTGAATAGTAAACGCATTGGAGGAAGTCATAGTCATTCGATAGTGAGTTATAACCATACCAAAATTACCTCACTTCGAACTTTAACTTCTCACTGGGGCACATGCATGACGCTATGACTCGGGGTCGATACTGAGCCTGCTGAAATTCACTAGGGAAGATCACCCACATCGTGTAACCTTCGATGATAGCACTATAGTGGTATGTTCACATAATTAGATCATACACACAAATATATTTTCACACATATATATATTGTCTCTATACCCACATATATATAAAACAAAATGAACTAACAGTGCATGTCACTCGTAACACTATCTTATAATCTCTAAGTCTAAATTTGACTCCCAAATTCATAAGTAGTGAATTACTTATTTATATACCACGATTATAATTTATTCTGAACACTTAGCTTATCTCAATCCATCCATTATCCTAATTCCATCCAAAATTCCCAATCATATCCACTAATATATTTTTCGAGTGTCACTTGTCCCGAACACTCTTAATTACACACCTCGAATTGTCATGACTATCCCTAAGTAATTAATAATTATTTCTACATATTTTCAGAAGTCCTAATCTCTTTAACGGACATCCCATAACAATCTAAACCTAACACGATCATAAAAACTATCTAAATAAACAGGCTTCACCAAATAGGCAGTTGAATTGATTAGGCCAGGGGCAAATCGGTTCACCCCTAGATGCTGGCCAAGTCGGGCTTTTGAGTTTTTCTACGAAGTTTTACCACTTTCTCTGCTCATAACAATCCCAAAAATTCATCCCAACATAATCTTACTCTACCCTATCATCATCAATCACAAGGAAGTATGTTTCATGGATTCACATCCTCTAAAACTCATTCTAAATCATGGAATTAGTCATCAAATTTACAAAATTTATTCACACCTAAATTCTATTATCCATTTACACTATTTTCCCATATTTATAATTCAACATCACCTCTATTATCATCGAGATTTAAAATCATATTATTAATCAATATTCTCAATCAAAGTTCTATATTTTATATGGGATTGAATCTCAAATTTCATTCAAGAAACTATTCGGATCAATTTTCATTAAATCTTTCCCCAATACCCATTTTGAAAACATATAATCCCCACCCAAAATTATATTTGTCCTATTAACTATAATATGAACTAAAAACATTTATATAATATCAAATCATGTCAAACACATGCGTTAGATTAGCATAGGGTCTGAATTCATCTTTGTATATCTTCCTTGACCAAAAATCCTTGCTCGAAAATTGCCAATTTCCTCCCCGGGTTTCCTTCTTGATTCCTATCTTGAGTTTTCTCCCTTCTCTTTTGCCTCTCTCTCAAGCCTAGGTGATTAGAATGATCAATTGGGATTCCTCTATTATTTAAACCCCTTAATATTCCACTAATCTCAAAATTGGGTTAACTTATATTATTAAAATGACCCGAATATCACTGTACGGGTCCCGTATAGCTTGAAAAGTCCCCGAAACTCGACTACGACCCCCGAGTACCTAATTCTGACTATCTTGACCCATCTCGGATCATTCGTGCACTCAAAATTATAGTTTGAGTCACCTATCATCAATTTACCATCTTATTCCCAACACGATCCCACACGCGCTTCCCGAATAAGATCCTGTTAACCCGTCGCTTTTACCCACATACGATGTGATATAAAATATTATAATTTCATTTACTTATCACACAAGTAAATATAATATTACATAGGTAATTATAATAATGCATAAATATTCATCCAATATTCGCTAATTAATATTTATTAAGTTCTCTTTAAATTTAACAAATTAATTAAATTACGAACACACGTGTAATTTAAGTATTTCCAAAATACGGGATGTGACAATTTCTCTATTTTTTTAATTTTATCTTCCCACCAATTTAACCAAAGTGTTGTATAAACAGTTTATTAATTTTAATCTCGACCTAAGCATGCATATATATGATATAAGAAAGAATAAAATAGCAAACCACAACGTGACGATGTACGAGGAAAACCCGCAATGGAAAAAACCTAGGATTGCCCAGCCACACAAGCCCACTACCATATAAGTACTTTTACAAGAACAATTTTGACTTACTCATAGACTCGACGCCTTCAAGCCTTGCTGCGCTTCCTTTTCCTTATAACGTTCTTCGTAACCACTATTGGACACCTTTCAACAGCCACACAACGCAGGCTCTTTTCCTCGTCTCGGTATTGTATGAGAAAAATTCATAATTTCTTTTTATGTTTCTAGTTTGGCACATTCTGTAACCCAATTACACCATCATGTACTTTCTTAAGGCTTCAATTGAAGACAAGTTAGTTATTAAACACGACAACCGAAGATCGCATAGTTGATTTCTTCACTACAATAAATAAATAAGGTATATGAGGTTGATTTAGTGTAAACACTATATTCAAAGGTATTTTACAAGTGTTTGAAACATAAATATTTTCAAAAGTTATTTAAATAAAAAAACATTTTCAAGGCATCTCGTTACAACGAGGTATTGAGGGTCGTTAGAAGGAGTTTCTTCAACTCATTGGATATTAGCCGTTTAAACAACATTCCAAATAAACTTTTTTCCTTGTTGTGCTAGAATGTCGTTCAGTCTCTCTTTCGATGTTTCACAAATGACTTTACATAGGTCGTTTGAATGAGGTCTAACTCATTCCAACGAGCTTGGAAAAAATTATTTTTTACTTAGTTTTAATCAAAATATTTTCAAGTCTATTTCTTGGGGATTTTCCTTGCTATTTAAGAGGTATGAGCTTGCTCCTCTTTGCAAGCCCATTTTCACATACTTTGTGATCGAACACTTTGGTTTTCCTAATCCAAGCCCCTTGGATATTTTTTAATCACTTTATCGAACCTTGAAGAGAACATATCTTATTCTAATCCTTGTGGAGTTTATTATTCACTGCTAAAGATAGGAAAGTAATTTCCTCAGGCTGGCCTATAGACACCGAGGCAAGTGGAGCTTGCTATGGGGGCATTGCTGGATCTGCATCGCTTTCTGTTATTAATAAAGAAGGAGACATAAATGCAGTATTTAGAATAGTCTAAGTCTGTAAGTCTATCAGTGTCATCTGTAATACTTTAGTTATAACAGTGCTGAGAAGGGTTTTTCCTGAAAGTTTTTTTTACGGATATCTCATGTTGTCATTTGTTTGATTCGATTTAGATTCAATATCTTGTATACTTAGTTTCACCTGGTTAATCAAGATAAAATTAGATCAAATTGTCCTTGGCTTGTTTGCGACCTAATTTACGGATTCTACATTTGACCATATAACAAGACCACTCTGCATGTTTTTCCACTTAGTATCATAAGTTATTTCTACAAGATATTTAGATGTATCCTAGTAGTTATATGCAGAATTAGTACAGTAATCCACCTTTGTTTGATGGAACAAATTATGATTATTGGAAAGCTCATAAGATAACTTCTTTATAATCGACCGATGAGCTCGTTTGGCTTGTTGTTGAAAGATTTAGGACTCCTCCTACCGTGACTAATGAAAATATCATTAGTCTCAAGACAATCTCAAATCGTACTAAAGATGACTTTAGATTGAGGAATTTAACTCTCGTGGTTTGAATGCTATTTTTGGTGCTGTCACACCCGATAAATTTCGTCACATCATGATGTGTACCACGTCTAAAGAAGCTTGGTATATCCTCCAATTCATATACAAGGGTACTAATACTATAAAAGCTTCTAAAATTCAAAACCTCTCTAAGGACAAATTTCCACATTGAGTCTATTTGTAGAATTGGCTTATTCCGTTGAACAAAATACATAGTTTGTTAGGGTGTTATATACTCAATTCCATAAGTGAAGACAAGTTAGTGGCCATATTTTCACAAATCACATCGTAGCATTCATCATACTGCATTATCATTTCCATTAAGGTATATGACCCTATGATATTTAGAGACAGACTTTTTGAGGCTTTAAAAAAAAATTTAAAATGTGTTTTGAAAGTATTTGAATTTCTCTTGGTTGTTTAAGTGACGTTTTATACGTCCTTCGAACGAGATCCTCGATCTCAATCGAATGAGATATCAAACGAGTTTAATGATCGAAAGATTTGCGTTCTCTGTAATCTTGTGAGATTACTCGTTCGAAGCTTATTACAATGATATTGGTACCTATAAGAGAAAGCTTTATAATTGCACATGTTTTATTTTTATTTTTGGCGTATCCCCGTTGCACAAACACTTCCTCTACATGACTTCTTGGGACTCAAAGACAAAGTTGAAGACATTTGAAAGTTAGAAGAATCATTCCTTTCAACATCTTTGGAAGAAGTTATGGTTTTGACTTGAAAAATATTTTTTTTATTATCCTTGGGGTTTAAGAATTTTTTAAGAGGTTAGATTTTTAAAAATGGTGTTTAAATTCGTTTTTTAGATTTGTTTCAAAGTTACACTGCCTTATTCGAACGAGATTTGTAGCCGTTCAAACAAGATTATCCATCGTTCGAAAAAGATTCGTTTGACTTGTAACGAATCATTTTTTCCCATTCTCTAGAATGTCATTCGAAGCTATCTTTCGATATCTGTTTGAACGAGATTATAGGCTTCCCTCAAATGAGGTACAGGTTTATTCGAAAGATCAGACAAGAATTACTTTTTTAATTAGATCTAATTCAAATCTTTCTTACTTATTCTATTTTAACCAACCTTCTTATATATAGGATGAATGGGATTAGACTTCTTAAGAACTCTTTTCATAATAAAAAAAAATCTCTTTTGAGTTCTCTTTTGTGATCAAACACCTCCATAAACATTCCAAACCCCTTAGAATAATTTAGATCACTTTACGAAGTCATGAAGAAGGTTTATTTCTTATAAATATTTTATGGAGAGAAATCTCTACTGCTGAATTATGAAACAGAGTTTTCACTACTAAAGAACACAAGGCTGATCGGTGGATACTGAGGGTAGACCGCTAGCTATGGATGACTCTGGATCGAGTTATATTCTATTAAAAGTTTTGAAAGCTCAACGCGTTTCACTTAAATTGTCTATGTTTTGTAAGTTGATTTTCGTTCAAAACATTTTATAGTGCTGAATATATAGTTTTTCCCTTTCTAGGGATTTTTCCTCATCACTTGTGTTGATTGCATGCTTATTTTGAAAATTGGAAATTGGAAACATCTTGTATGCAGAACTAATTTCATTGAAGATATAATTTGATAAAAAATGGATTTGTGTGTATGGAAATTTATTATACAAATCAGTCTTTGATTCACTTGCATTCTCAAATTGGTATCAGAGCCCGTTGCACTAATTATTATGTGATGCTTTTATAAAAAGAAATTCTAAAAATTCTCGATCTTGAAATTTTTTATGATTTAATGAATAATTTGTATAATCGAATGTCACTTTTTGATACTTCAAACTATGTGTATTGAAAATCTAGGATGCAGTCAATTTTGTAATCTATTGTTGAACGTGTCTGGTTGGCTTGTGAAAGAGGGTGAACAACACCCACTGCGAATATTGATAATATTTTTGGCCCACAAGCTTTCTCTGTATGGATAGAGGATGACTTTAAGTGGAGAAATTTTAACTCACACGGTCTAAGTTCCATCTTGTGAGCCATCACCCCTGACGAGTTCCATCGCATTATGACATGCACCATATCTAAAGAAGCTTGGGATACCCTCTAGTTCACTCACGGGGGAACCAATGCTGTTAAGGCTTCTAAGCTGCAAAATTTCAGCACACAATTTAAAACTATCACTATGCTTGGGTCTGGATATTTTAATGAGTTTTAAGGACATCTGTCTAATATAATAAACTTGAGTTTTAATTTAAGTGAAAAAATCCATGATATACATGTAGTTAAGAAAATTTTGAGATCTCTTTCGGACCATTTATTCCCACGGTTACCGTGCTAACTTCATCAGGGATACTAGATACTCTTAGGTTAGAAGAACTCATAGGAGACCTTCAAACCTATGAGATAGATGTGTTTATCAAAACTATTAAACCTAAGGATATAGGTATTGCTTTAAAAACTCAAATTCAAAAAAAGAAGAAAAAAACGTTTGTGATTTTGAGTCTGAGTTTGATTTTGAGTTGGATGATTTAGCCCTTTTTATAAAACATTTCAAAAAATTTATCAAATTTTCTAAAGCAAATTCTTCCGAAGAAAATATTTTTGAGAAAAAGAAAAATGGGAATGGTAAGGTTTGTGAGAAAGATAAAGATATAAGATGCTACGAGTGTGAGAGCATGGGACATAGCATGGGACATAAGGCACATGTGTGCCCAACTTGTCTTAAGAGACAGGGCAAGAAAGTTACAAATAAGGCACTCTTAGCGATAGTGAAGTCGACTCGGTGACTTCTAGTGATGAATCACCACATGAACCTTGCATTCATGGGAAATCACATTAGTACTCTTAGTTTGTCCCACGCCAATAGTACATTTCTAAGAGTAAGTGCCTCGATGAGGTTTCAAATCATTCTGGAGAAAGAGAAAGTGAGGAAGAGAATTTGAGTGAGGGAGATGGTGGACTCTAAAAAGATTTTAGTGATCTTTACACTGAGACTTTAAAAATGAAAAATCCGAATAAAGATTTTTCTCTTAGGGAGTATGATTTAGAAAAAGGAGGAAATTTTTTTGGGAGAGTGTGAGGCGTCAGTGAGTTAACTCGAGAAGGTGAAAGTTTCTTTGTGTGTGAAGTTGATTGCTTTAGGTAGGGAGAAGATCGATTTGACCAACATCATAGCTAGTCTTTTGAGAGATATTTAATCTTCACTAGATACTCGTGAGAAAATTAAAAATTGTGCATCCCAACTTGAGAGTGATCTTGAACGTACCAAGGAGGTCAAGGTCACTTTATAGGACACATATATGAAGGTTGAAAATATGCTCCTCGGTCCCGTGTTAGGTAATATTAAGAGGCAAGGAACATGTTATGACAGTGCATCCACTTCTTAAGTTACACCCGAGTCGGCTCCCGAGTTTGTGATGGATAATTTTGGACCTCAACCTAACCCACCTAGGAGACCTAACCTACCAATGAAGTATTATCCTAGATGTTTTGAGAAAGGTTAACTGGAGCCCATTTATATTTGTTCCCATTGCAAACAAAGAGGTCACCTTAGAGAGTTTCGTTATAAGCTAGGGATAGTTTCTCATATGCGTGTTTCCCTGTATGCTCCCATATGATTTTTGACACATGTTCCCTCGCGCACTCCCACACCTGTTACTCCGTATGATCTCACATATGATCATAGAGATTTTAAGAGTTTTCGAGAGAAAGTAGAGTATTTAGTCAAGACTTCAAAAAATTTGATGGAGGAATTTCTTAGGATGCCATATCTTTTTGATAACTCCTCCGGGTGCTCATCATGTTCATATCCTATATTCCTATTGTAAGATGTGGGTTCTTGGAATACAGTCAGTATCAAGTGAGGTGTAAACCCTTATCAAGATCGGGATTAACACCGTGCCGTATTAAATGGTGACACTAAATATAGGGGAATAAGAGGCAAAAGGATTTAATATTCAGACCTATATTAAATGGTATGTTGACACGATAAATACACAAGTATAATAAATAAATGGGACCAGTAGGTAGCTTGGTCGGAGGGAGAAAGCGCAAACACTCTAGGCACAATAAAGTTAAGGCATGAACTTTAAGCTCAGTCAATGCTCAATAATATGGGTATTAAATGGGTGTGGGGAATAATGTTCTCATAATATCTCTCGTGTAAGGAGGGAGTTAGGCAGCAATTCTAGGCTCAGAATGTCCTCCTTACTAAAATATTTGGCTAGTATATTTATATGAAGGCCAGATTACTCGAGTAATATTGCTCGTGTTTAATATGATTGATCACATTAAATGCATAAGTTCCTGCCATTAATGTAGAAGATATTGCATTAAATGAATGGGATTTTATAATTTTGCAGGAAACTGTTTTGTTGGCTGAAGGTATGGTGCGCATTAATGAGGGACGTGATGTGGAAGCTTGGGGCTTATCTTGGAATGATTAAAGGGTCAGTTTTGGTGAACTAGATCTGCCTTCCTAAAGATAAACCCACTTTAGTGCTGTGACTTCGAGTCCCTAAATTCCAGAGGTTATGACGTCAAAAACTGGGTAAACAGTGACCCCAATAGGTGTATGGTCACATCAGTGAGGCGGGATGGCATCTGATTTAAGGTAGTTCGGATGATAGGTAGCTCGAGTGTTTAGTCTTCTATTTGTTCTTTAAGAACTATCTTAAGACCAAGGCTGCAAGATTGAGGTACCTCGAGGAGGTTCTCTCGAATGAGTAGGGGTTAAGGTAGCCCGGCTGTAGGTGGCTCGAGCAACCATGTGCACTAAGTGAAGTTTTACCCAAGTGTTCCAAGAGGGTTGGTAATTGTATTCCCAACGTTGCCTTGCTCCTAATCCTCCAAACCATGTCCCTACAAGGTTCCCAAGAGGAGGTTGTTCGATCGAGCATATTAGTTATCCTGTGCCCTGCCAAGCATGGTCCCTCGAGGATACTGAACAACATCAATAATTCATTATATTTCATATTACAAACTATCGCCATTCAAGTGACTTTAATCTATGTGTCAGATCCTTCGAACCACGTCTGTGGAGAATCTCCGAGGTATGTCCTTCGAGCCACATCTGTGGAGCATCTTCGAGGTAACTTGCTCGGGTGACCTTCATCCTCCTTTTTCGTCTGCCAATCAACGAATTAACTAAGTTAATAACTCTTTGGTGGGGGCTCCCCTACACGTATTACTAGATTGTATTATCGTTGTGTTTATATTTTTGTCTTTTTGACATATTTTGAAAAATTCGAAAAAAGTTTTATTTTTCTGATTAATTTTGAAAATACAAAAAGATTTTTTATTTCAAGAAAAAGTGAAAAATATTTTATTTTGTTAAAATTTTAAAAAAAAGACAAAATGAGTTTTGTATTTTCATTTATCACCATATATGGAAACATTTGAGATATTCGGATCACCCCATCATTTCATCCATTCAGAAGACTTCATCATAGTGCTTTGAGAGATGACTTTATTTCGTTAATGTGCTTAATAATGTGTGAATTCATTACATTGATCTTTAATGAATACTATCTACATGTTAGACTCCCCATCTCCTTTATTGCACACGTGCATGAGCTTTATAAACATTATTCTTACTTGTCATTTATCGAATATGATGTTCTCATATCAACTTTGCTTAATAACGAACCAAATGTAAAAAGAGATAAGTTGTGCATGTAAGAACCATAGCTTAGAATTCATTTGTATTATAAAAAATATTGCTATATGTTAAGCAATGGAAAGGGGCTACGAAAAATAAAAATATTATTTGTGTTAAAAGCCTCCATTTTCATAAAAGGGCCTACAACGATTAGCGGCACATGAAAACAAAAGTGCCAAGCTAATTTTGTTTAGCTTCATTGATGCTTCACTACATATGAGCACTATGATTTCTTCAAAATAATTGAGAGTGAATTCAAATATACGAGAGATTTTAAGGGGGTTAAATTCAAAGATCAATGGGTTTGCACAATTGACTTTCTTGAAAAACATTACACAATTTGGCGTTATTAGTGTGAGAATCGTATATGTTCATGACATATTAATTATGTTGAGTCGATTTCATATGAGTTCACACTCTTTACACCTAGGGGAGATTTTGAGTTCTTTCGTTAGGAGTGTCGCATGACTTCGTGTACAATTTTTATGAATGTATATGTTGATTTTCCTATGGAAAATGTTCACATAATTTCATTTCGAATTCACGATTTAGATATTTAAGTGTTATTCCATGGTGTGTTGTATTTGTACATTTTATACTTAATACTTGAAAAAATGAAAATTTTCAAAAATAGAGGTAACTTTTCTTCGGGTTTCCTACTTATTTGCCTTTTGTGATTATCATTACCCGTGTGTTCTTGATTATTCTTATGATGATATCTTACTTCTTCACGTGATGTTTATATTTCATGACTAGTTTCGACTCATTTGTCTATTGCGGACAAAAATTGGGAGAACAAATTAAGGGGGAATTTTAGTTTTTCTGTTAAAACTCGTATACATCATGGCATCTTTTTTATTTCATATGTGTAAGTCCTTCCACGTAGATGGCGATAACTTGGACCCACACAAGATGAAGACAAATCTAGCTAAAAGGAAGACCTATTCCATTTGAAGACTTGCCCACATATTACTTTTCGTTTCTTCATTTGGGAGGGCAGTTATTGTTTTAGTCTTTTGGATACAATTTGGCTCCGGTTTGTGTTTTGTAACTAAATGGCCAAAGGGGGAGATTTATAAGAACAAGTTTTATAATTTCTCATATTTAATTTTTATTTTTGGCAAATCTCGTTACACAAAGACTGCCCCTACATGACTGGTCGAGGCTCGAGGACAAAGTTGAAGACATTTGAAAGTTGGAAGAATCGTTCGTCTCAACATCCTTGGAGAACGTTATGGGTTTGATTGGTAAAATGTTTTTTTTTATTATTTCTGGGGTTTAGGAAGTATTAAGAGGCTAGATTTTTAAAAAAGGGCGTCTAAATTTTTTTTAGAATTTTTTCAAATTTACGCCGCCTCATTTTAATGAGATTTTTAACCGTTCAAAGGAGATTGTCCATCGTTCGAACGAGGTTCATTTTACTTTGAACGAATCATTTTTGGCCATCCTCTGGAATGTTGTTCAAAGCTATTTTTTTATACTTGTTCGAACGAGATCATAGGTGTCACTCGAATGAGGTACATATTCATTCGAATGACCGGGCGATAATTGTTTTTTTAATTTGATCTAATCCAAATGTTTCATGCTTATCCTATTTTAACCAACCTAATTATTAATATGATGAATGTGATTAGACTTCTTCAGAACTCTTTTCATAATAAAAAACACCTATTTTGAGTTCTCTTTTATGATCAAACACCTCCATAAACATTCCAAACCCCTTGGAATAATTTATGTGTAACAACCCTCGCTTATGAGAACCTATTTTATATTTACGTACTATGTGAGGTAATTATATATAAGATGTTGGAATATGGAGTAAGTATTAATTTAAGGAAGAAAAGTTAATATTTACTAGCTTGTTGTATATTTACTGTATGAGTATGTAAATATCCTCATGTTGAATTTATAGTGTCATAAGAATTAAAATGACCCTATGGTTTAAAATGGAACCGGAACTTAAAATGAATTATAAAATATCCAAATGATAATTTGGAGGTCGTAATTGGTTCCGGAACGTGCGAGATAGTCAAAATATGTGCCATATTGTATTTTGAGGTTTTGGACACTTTTGACTAGTTTTAACATATATGTGTAGTTGCGAACCATTTAATGTGGTATTTACCACTTAAGTTGTAATGGTAGACTAAAGGCACGATTTATGTCTTGATTAAGTCTCCTATTTTCCCTAATTATAATCCTAAACCTATAGAGAATAGAGAGAAAGAGAAAGAGTAGAGAAAGGAGAAGAGATTAAAGATTGAGGAGGGATTCTTGCTACTACACAAGGAAAATATCCATTTGCTAGATTGAGGCAAGTTTTCTACTTGCTATATGTGGTTTAAGATAAATTATTAGTTGTGATAATGGTGTATTGATCATGGTTTAATTATTTTAGGGTTTTTGTGTATTTGTGGGTCTTGAATCATTCAAGAATGATTTGGATGATTAATGAGGTTTATGGTAGTAGTTAGTGGTAGTTATGATGTATTGGTGACAATAAATGAGGATGGTTTGAATGGATTTTATATCGGAGTAAATTTGGAGTCCAAGACTCCATAGCCAAAAGTGGCAAAATTCGCAGGGCCGAATCAATTCGGCCTCGCCGAATCGATTCGCCCAGGGACAGTTTCCAGGCCTAGGTGAACCGAATCGATTCGTCCTAGTCCGAATCGATTCGTCATTTATGTAAAAACCCAATTTTCCTGACCGAATCGATTCGGATGGTCCGAATCGATTCGGCAATTATGAAGAATCTCATATTTTCTGGCCGAATCGATTCGGAAATCCTGCAATTTTTAATTTGTTTTCTTTTTCATTTTCAACCCCTTTTCTCTAGTCTTAGGACTTAGGAACCTTCTTGTATGAAGTCAACTTAGAGTCTTAGAGTTCTAGGTGAGTTAGTTTGCTACCCTAGATTAGAATTGGGTTATATGGGGATTATTTCGAGGGTGTGCGAAGTGATGTCCAGGCGTTACTTTCCTTTTATAACTAGTAGGAGTCTAAGGGATTACTAAGATGTATATGGAGACTTTAGAAGTTAATTTGAGGTATGATGGTTTATTATAAAGCCCAAAAGGAGACTTTGGAAAATAACTTGGGAGTTAAAATCAATCTTCGAGGTTATTATGATGATGCGAAGCACGTATAGTTCCGGATAACCATAATGCATTTAATAAAATGTAAATGGATAAAGTAAATGATAATTTACTAGATCATGTCATGATAATTAATAAAATGTTTGGAACACACCTTCTCTAAATACCATCTTAAGAAAAGTTCGTGCGTAAGGTGAAGCTCCCTGACTATTGAATGCAGGGTGGATATAGTCCTAGGCCATATGAGCGCTTATTTTATATTTTCTGCGATGGGTAGGTAATTCTGGGTGTGGTTATGACTACCCCGCAGGTATATGGCCGCTTCCCGATGTTTCGGTAGGATCCCAGGTTGTCTTGATGATAGGCCCTGGAAGATGATGGTTATTTAGGGCCGCGCACAGTGGGGAAACCCGGACGGGCGGTCTTAGAATCGTTATATATATATACTTATAACTATTTTAATATCAAGTGGGACTTGATGGATATTAATTCCATAAACAGCATAGTACATGCCATAAAGAGCATACAATTGAGATACGTGCCACACGGAGCACATGATAAATTTTGTATTCCTGATAAGGAATGGAAAGATAAAATGAAAAGGATGAAAGATGAAAAAGGCTTATGATTATTTATATTCTCTTGTATAATTGAACTTGACCTTATAATCATCTAATTGTATTAGTTTATTTCTTGATGTCACCATGTTAGACTATCATCTCTATCATCCATGTTTAACTGTTCATTATTATCATACTTGTTATTTATCTGGTGATCAAATAAAACCGGGCCCTATCCCGTTCTTCTTTCTTGTTGTGCATATATATATTATATCCGCTCAGGTGGTCCACCGCAAGGTCTCCCGTAATAACCTCCCCATTCCAGTGTCTTTTGAGGAGCCGTGACATTTTGCGGATATCACGGGATATTTTGTGTAGACGCATTCATTGTTGTCTTCTAGTTATGTTCGGGTCTTTATTCGGGCATGTGGCCCAAACTGTTGTAATTGTATAATGAATGTAATATGTAAATAAATGTAACTTGTACCTTGTATGAAATTTTGTCGACCGACATTTCATTCGGTCCTCTTATTGTATAATTGTCGTTGTTGTTACACATATATACTTATAGGGTTTCCACCTTCTTCTTGTTGACAATGCTTTCTTTAAATTACAAAACAAAATTTTTGACAACCCATTTTCTGAAGTATTGTGTGGTTATTTCGTATACTCTTTATGTTGTCACGGTGCTGAAAATGATTCCATCCATGATTCCTGTATTATTGGAGTATCAGGATGGTCACCCCTTATTTCGGATACCAGGTTGTCATAGATGTATCAGATCATCAGGTTCTAGAGTCTTTAGGATCTATGCGGACTTGTCACGTTCTACCGTAGCATTCTTTGATATAGAGCCTAATGTTAGGACTGCTTTGTTGCTTATGTTTGCGATCTTCTGCAAGATAGATTGTTTTATATAGTATCCTAACTCTATTATTTCTCCATCTCGAATGCCGCCTAAGAGAGGACGTCCCGCTCGACTTAATAGAGTTGTGGAAGAGGAGGTTGGTCCTCCACCGCCACCACCGTGGAGTATAAATGCTGCTGATGTGGCAAACATAGTGGCCCAAGCAGTCAATGCAGCGATGACTACAGTGGTACAACAAATGCCACAAGCTCAAGCACGGGGGCAAGAGGTACAATCTCCTACGGGACCTTCTCCGTGGGAAAGAGTTAGGGAATCTTTTCTAAAGGGCCATCCCCCGAAATTCGATGGAGGCTCGAATGTTATAAGGGCAAATCAGTGGAAGAAAGACATGCAACGCCATCTCCGAATGGTAGAATGTAGTAAGGAGAAAAATAAAAGCCTTGTTACTTTCAATCTTGTCGGATCGGCATTACATTGGTGGGAGTCGATGACTACACCAGAGCAAAGGGATACGATGTCAATCACTGATTTTTGGGCCTTGTTTGATGGAAAGTACTTCCCTCCCACAGTTCAAAGGGAGATGCAAAGGAAGCTCCAGGATGTAGTATGGGGAGAGAGATTTGTTGCAGAGTATGAAGAGGAGTTCACCCGGTTGGCAAGTTTTGTACCGGAGGAAGTGACTCCATAAGGGAAGAGAATCTCCAAGTTTGTGGGAGGTTTACATTGACGGATAAAATAACATTTGTTGGGAAATCCAGCTTTACAAACCTTTGTGGATGTGATGAATATGGCATTACTACATTGCCAAGAGCATAGATTTTTTATGAAAAATAGCAAGAAGTCTACCGCGATGAGACAAGTGGGAAGATCGGGTGGTACTGGGATTGGGGGAGGAGCATATCCTTCATCCCAATCTTCGGGGAATAAGCAAAGAGAGAGGGACCCCCAACAAGGGGATGTGTCTAAACGCCAATGCTTTGGTGGATTTAATGCGGGTGGTAACAACAATCGGTCGGGTCAAGGTGGATTGCCACAACAACAAGCAGGTAGAGGTGGGAATGGAGGTAGAAGCCAGTAGGGCCGAGGTTCGGGGCAGTTCTGAAATAATCAGGACGGAACCAAGAGAATGTGGTGAACAAATGTTTTCAGTGCGGAGAGCTGAGCCATTATAAGAGGTCGTGTCCTCAGTTGATTGGAGGGCATCTTCCTAGGACTCCACGGCAACCATATGTACAGTTTCCGCCATAGGCACCTAATCCGGTTGTTCCTCCACAGCAGGGGCAACTGCAGTATGGACGGATTTATCACATTCAGGAGGCTATGCTTCCTCCAGCCCCTCCAGCACCGCCAGCGATTGAGGGTAAGTTTCTCATCCAAGGGCACATGGGTCAGGTATTATTTGATACAGGTGCGACACACTCTTTTATTTCTAGGAGTTTTGCTCAGACTACAGAGTTGATAAAATTTACTGAGAGTACTTTCACTAACATTGAATCTTCAATGGGTGATGGTTCATTGATTTTCTTTGTTTGTAAAAACATAGGGATTAATCTTGGTAACTTCTGTTTTGAGGCTGATTTGCTCATCCTTGACATGGTCGGGTATGATGTGATTTTGGGCATGGATTGGTTAGTGAAATATCACGCGATAGTAAATTGTTACGGGAAGAGTATAGTCTTCGTCATTTCGGGATAAGAAATGTTCTTGGTAGTTATGCCTAGTTTGGAAGGAGGTACGAGTACCTATTTATATTGTATTACAGAGGATACTTCTAGGGATGTAGTTGTTCCCCTGGACTCTCTTTCGATTGTTAGAGATTTTGAAGATGTTTTTCAGGAAATACCGAGATTAACTCCGAGCCGGAAGATTGAGTTTGTGATTGATTTAGCGCCGGGAACTCGACCTATTGTGAAAGCTCCATATCGCATGGCTCCTGTGGAAATGAGGGAGTTGAGAAATTAAATCCAGCAGTTGTTGGAGCAGGGATTTATTAGGCGTAGTACGTCGCCATGGGGTGCTCCGGTGTTGTTTGTAAAGAAAAGAGACGGTTCTCTCCGATTATGTGTAGACTATAGAGAGTTGAATAAAGTCACCATTCGGAATAAATACCTTTTGCCTCGTATTGAAGTTTTATTTGACCAACTTAGACGAGCATTGTACTTCTCTAAGATTGATTTGATGACGGGGTATCATCAGTTTCAGATACGAGAGCAAGATGTATCCAAGACCGCATTTCTGACCAGATATGGATCCTATGAATTCTTGGTTATGCCCTTTGGACTAACCAATGCCCCTGTTGTATTTATGGGTCTCATGAATAGGGTGTTTTGGTATTTCCTTGACCAATTTGTTATTGTATTCATCGATGACATCTTAGTTTATTCTCAGATCGAATCTGACCATGCTACTCACTTACGGTCGTTCCTGCAAAGATTAAGGGATCACCAATTGTATGCAAAGTTCGAGAAGTGTGGCTTTTGGTTGAAGGAGGTTCAGTTTTTGGGTCATGTGGTGTCATCCCAAGGTATATCGGTGGATCCTAGTAAGGTGATTGCGGTGAGGGAGTGGGGTCAACCCATGACACCTATCGAAATTCATAGTTTTCTGGGTTTGGCAGGTTATTACCGTCGGTTTATCAAGGGTTTCTCTAAGATCGCTAGCCCTTTGATAAATTTGACCCGGAAAGGGGTAAGATTTGTTTGGGATAACTCTTGACAGGTTGCTTTTGATAAGCTCAAAGATAGATTAACTTCGGCTCCAGTCCTGGCGTTACCAAAATCGGGATTGGAATATCTAGTCTTCACCGATGCATCTCTTCAAGGATTAGGAGGTGTGCTTCAACAAGAGAGACGGGCTATTGCTTATGCTTCCCGCAAGCTAAATCCCCATGAAAGGAACTATCCGGTGCATGACTTAGAACTCGTCGCGGTTGTCTTTGCCTTGAAGATTTGGAGGCGTTATCTCCTAGGGAAGAAATTCAGTCTTTTCACGGACCATAAATCGCTGCAATATTTATTCTCACAGAAAGATTTGAATATGCGTTAGCGCCGATGGTTGGAGTTCGTGAAATATTATCAATTCGATATCCATTATCATCCGGGCAAGGCGAACGTAGTGGCGGATGCCTTGAGTAGGAGGCCCGAGGGATAATTAGCTAATGTATGGAAGGCTAAGTGGAAAGAGCTCAGTCAGGAGGATGCGGTGGTGAGAGCATTCATGTCAGTGATGACCGTTACTCCTAACATTATGGAAAGGGTTGTAGAAGCCCAAGGAAGGGATAAGGTTTTTCAGGACCATATACGCCGATTATTGTCCGAGGGAGCGAAATCCTACTCGATAAGCTCTGAGGGTGGATTACGCTTCCATGGAAGACTTATTGTTCCGAAAGAGGGGGATTTGAGACGGGCGATGATGGAAAAATCTAACGGGTCAAAATTTACAGTACATACTGGTGGGGACAAGATGTATCAAGACATGCGCCGCCAGTATTGGTGGCCCGACATGAAGCGGGATATTTCAGAGTTTGTATCCCAATGCACTACTTGTCAATTGGTTAAGATCGACCATCAGCAACCGACAGGTTTGTTGCAACCGTTAGAGATTTCGGTGTGGAAATGGGAAAGCATGTCGATGGAATTTATTACGGGCTTACCAAGGTCACAGATATGTTATGATTCGATTTGGGTGATTTTCGACCGCTTAACTAAGTCGTCACACTTCCTACCCGTGCGTACGGATTATGACACTACTCGCTATGCCTGATTGTTCAACGAGGAGGTCGTTAGACTTCATGGGGTACCTTTAAATATCTTTTCCAATCGAGACAAGATCTTTGTTTCCCACTTTTGGCAAAGTTTCCAAGAGGCCATGGGAACCGAATTGAAGTTAAGCACTTCTTACAATCCTCAAACAGATGGTCAGACTGAAAGAGTAAACCAAATATTAGAGGATATGCTCCGTATGTGCATGATTGATTTCAAGGGTGGTTAGGAACAATACCTCCCGTTGGATGAGTTCGCTTATAACAACTCATACCAATTTATTATTGGAATGGCGCCCTATGAAGCTCTTTATGGCCGGCCATGTAGATCGCCCGCTTGCTGGTTGGAAGTGGGTGACAATAAATTCCTTGGACCTGAAATGATCCAAGATACTTCTTCTAAAATTGAACTCATTCGGAATCGCATTCGGATAGCCCAAGACCTCCAAAAGAGATATGCCGATGCAGGTAGAAGACACATGTAGTTGGAGATTGGGGACCAAGTCTTGGTGTGAGTGTCACCAATGAAGGGCGTTTTGGGAAGACAGGAAAGCTTGCGCCGCATTTTGTTGGACCTTTTCCAATTATTACGAAAGTTGGTCCAGTGGCGTATCAACTTGCCTTAGCGGAACCCTTGCAACAAATTCACGATGTATTCCATGTTTCCTCTCTGAAGAAGTATATGAGATGCGAAGGTGCCCTTTGGCATATCCCTTTCGAGGACATTGACTTGCAACCCGACATTTCATATGAAGAACAGCCGGTTGCTATTCTTGAGCATGGGGAGTGTAAGTTGAGGTCTCGTGTGGTTCCCCTGGTGAGAGTCCAATGGATTCAGCACAATGATAAAGAATCGACGTGGGAACGTGAGGACGACATGCGGGAGAAGTATTCGCATCTCTTCTTACAAGGTACGCTTGAATTTTGGGGGAAAAATTCCCTCATAAGGGGGGGAGTATGTAACAACCCTCGCTTATGAGAACCTATTTTATATTTATGTACTATGTGAGGTAATTATATATAAGATGTTGGAATATGGAGTAAGTATTAATTTAAGGAAGAAAAGTTAATATTTACTAGCTTGTTGTATATTTACTGTATGAGTATGTAAATATCCTCATGTTGAATTTATAGTGTCATAAGAATTAAAATGACCCTATGGTTTAAAATGGAACCGGAACTTAAAATGAATTATAAAATATCCAAATGATAATTTGGAGGTCGTAATTGGTTCCGGAACGTGCGAGATAGTCAAAATATGTGCCATATTATATTTTGAGGTTTTGGGCACTTTTGACTAGTTTTAACATATATGTGTAGTTGCGAACCATTTAATGTGGTATTTACCACTTAAGTTGTAATGGTAGACTAATGGAATGATTAATGTCTTGATTAAGTCTCCTATTTTCCCTAATTATATTCCTAAACCTAGAGAGAATGGAGAGGAAGAGAAAGAGTAGAGAAAGGAGAAGAGATTGAAGATTGAGGAGGGATTCTTGCTACTACACAAGGAAAATTTGCATTTTCTAGATTGAGGAAAATTTTCTACTTTCTATATGTGGTTTAAGATAAATGATTAGTTGTGATAATGGTGTATTGATCATGGTTTAATTATTTTAGCGTTTTTGTGTATTTGTGGGTCTTGAATCATTCGAGAATGATTTGGATGATTAATGAGGTTTATGGTAGTAGTTAGTGGTAGTTATGATGTATTGGTGACAATAAATGAGGTTGGTTTGAATGGATTTGATATGGGAGTAAATTTGGAGTCCAAGACTCCATAGCCAAAAGTGGCAAAATTCGCAGGGCCGAATCGATTCGGTCTCGCCGAATCGATTCGCCCAGGGACAGTTTCCAGGTCTAGGTGAACCGAATTGATTCGTCCTAGTCTGAATCGATTCAACATTTATGCAGAAACAAAATTTCCCTGACCGAATCGATTCGGATGGTCCGAATCGATTTGGCAATTATGCAGAATCTCATATTTTCTGGCCGAATCAATTCGGAAATCCTGCAATTTTTAATTTGTTTTCTTTTTCATTTTCAACCCCTTTTCTCTAGTCTTAGGACTTAGTAACCTTCTTGTATGAAGTCAACTTAGAGTCCTAAAGTCCTAGAGTCGTAGAGTTCTAGGTGAGTTAGTTTGCTACCCTAGATTAGAATTGGGTTATATGGGGATTATTTCGAGGGTGTGCGAAGTGATGTCCAGGCGTTACTTTCCTTTTATAACTAGTAGGAGTCTAAGGGATTACTAAGATGTATATGGAGACTTTAGAAGTTAATTTGAGGTATGATGGTTTATTATAAAGCCCAAAAGGAGACTTTGGAAAATAACTTGGGAGTTAAAATCAATCTTCGAGGTTATTATGATGATGCGAAGCACGTATAGTTCCGGATAACCATAATGCATTTAATAAAATGTAAATGGATAAAGTAAATGATAATTTACTAGATCATGTCATGATAATTAATAAAATGTTTGGAACACACCTTCTCTAAATACCATCTTAAGAAAAGTTCGTGCGTAAGGTGAAGCTCCCTGACTATTGAATGCAGGGTGGATATAGTCCTAGGCCATATGAGCGCTTATTTTATATTTTTTGCGATGGGTAGGTAATTCCGGGTGTGGTTATGACTACCCCGCAGGCATATGGCCGCTTCCCGATGTTTCGGTAGGATCCCAGGTTGTCTTGATGATAGGCCCTGGAAGATGATGGTTATTTAGGGCCGCGCACAGTGGGGAAACCCGGACGGGCGGTCTTAGAATCGTTATATATATATACTTATAAGTATTCTAATATCAAGTGGGACTTGATGGATATTAATGCCATAATGATCATAGTGCATGCCACAAAGAGCATACAATTGAGATACGTGCCACAAAGAGCACATGATAAAATTTGTATTCCTGATAAGGAATGGAAAGATAAAATGAAAAAGATGAAAGATGAAAAAGGCTTATGATTATTTATATTCTCTTGTATAATTGAACTTGACCTTATAATCATCTAATTGTATTAGTTTATTTCTTGATGTCACCATGTTAGACTATCATCTCTATCATCCATGTTTAACTGTTCATTATTGTCATACTTGTCATTTATCTGGTGATCACATAAAATCGGGCCCTGACCCGTTCTTCTTTCTTGTTGTGCATATATATATTATATCCGCTCAGGTGCTCCACCGCAAGGTTTCCCGTAATGACCTCCCCATTCCAGTGTCTTTTGAGGAGCCATGACATTTTGCCGATATCACGGGATATTTTGTGTAGACGCATTCATTGTTGTCTTCTAGTTATGTTCGGGTCTTTATTCGGGCGTGTGGCCCAAACTGTTGTAATTGTATAATGAATGTAATATGTAAATAAATGTAACTTGTTGTACCTTGTATGAAATTTTATTGACCGACATTTCATTCGGTCTTCTTATTGTATAATTGTCATTGTTGTTACACTTATATACTTATGGGGTTTCCACCTTCTTCTTGTTGACAATGCTTTCTTTCAATTACAAAACAAAAATTTTTGACAACCCATTTTCTGAAGTATTGTGTGGTTATCTCGTATACTCTTTATGTTGTCACGGTGCTGAGAATGATTCCATCCATGATTCCTGTATTAGTGGAGTATCGGGCTGGCCACCCTTTATTTCGGATACCGGGTTGTCACATTATGTCACTTTACCAAGTCACGACGAAGGTTTCTTTCTTGTAAACCTTTTGTGGAGATAGATCTCTACTACTGAATTGTGAAACTGAGTTTTCACTACTGAAGAAGACAAGGCTGATCGGTGGATTCCGAGGGTAGATCGCTACCTATAGATAGCTTTGGACCGAGTCATATTTTATTGAAGTTTTTGAAGGTTCTGCACATATCACTTGGATTGTCTAAGTTTTGTAAGTCGATTGCCGTTCAAAATATTTAATAGCATTGGGTATATAGTTGTGCCTTTTTTACTGATTCTTCCTCATCACTTGTGTTGATTGGAGGCTTAGTTTGAAAATTAGAAATTGGAAACATCTTGTATGCACACCTAATTTAATTGAAGATAAAATTTGATAAAAAAAATGGATTTGTGTGTGTGGCAATTTACTATACAAATTATTCCATTAAATCACTTTCATTCTCAGTACCCTCATTAGAACAAACTTCAAATGAGGTCTAACAATACATTTCCCCTCACTTGAATCTCGTTTGATATCTTTTTAGATTATTGTTTGAACGAGATCAAGTACATCGTTTGAACGAGGTACCATGGCGTTCGAACGAACTTGCACATTTTATAAAAATCATTTTTTCTTCAGTTGCCCACTGTCCCACATTTTTAGAAAATTCATTTTATATAAGAATGCGCAACGGTAGTTTTCAACAAGCTTTTTTACGCCTTATAAGGTTAAAAACTCTTTGGAAATTTTCTCCAAATATCCTTGATCTTTTATGTTCAAGTTTCCCAAATCCAAACCCACATAAACATTTCTCCATCATATGTTCGTGGTTATGAGGTGGATTCTGCACTGTTGGAGATGATAAAGTCTATAGGTGGATACCGAGGCAAAGAGTTAATGGAATCCGTGTTGGACTGCACAGATCTACGGGTGAAGGTTTTGAAGACTGCATCAGCTTGGGCTTGATGAGTCAAGTTTTATAAGTCCATTGAATCTTGTTGTAAATCCATATATGTAGTGGATTTGTCTTGGCCTAGCCGTCATAGGTTTTTTCCATTTAGATTTTCCTCGTACATCGGCGTCTCTTAAATTGTTTGATTTTATTTACAATTGAATATTGCATTCTTACTTAGTAATTAGGTTAACAAGATTGAAATTGGAAAGAAATGAGACTTTTTACGTAGATCGTTATTTACGCACCTCATGTGTTTGCTTATTTGGGTATATTTAATGAAGTTAAACCTAAAGTGTAGAATCAGATTTCTTAAATTGGTATCAGAGCTTGTTTCTAAAAATTACTTAAATGAATCCTTGCGATTATATGGAAGGTTATTCTTCAAATAGACCCCTATATTTTATGGAACTAATTATACTTACATAAAAACCATATGAAATCCTCTTTAAAATCAATTGATGAACGTGTTTAGTTAGCTGTTAAAAAAGGGTGGTCCTCCCAACCATCATAGTCGGGGAAGCAATCGTGTTAATACGCATCAAGGAATGGACTGAGGATGATTTGGAGTGTGTAATTTTAATTCTAGAGGTTTAAATGGTTGTTTAATTATGTTACCCTTGAGGAGTTTCATTGTATCGTGTCATGTGAAACCTCAAAGGATGAATAGGACATTCTTCAACTTACCCATATGGTAATGAGTGCTTTGAATGGGTCTAAACTTTAAAATCTCACTACACAATTCAAAACCATTCACACGAGCAAGATTAAAACATTCGGCAAGTTTTATGTACGTTATCTCTCACATTGTTAACTTGTGTTACAACTTGGGAGATAGGATTCTAAAAAATAGGGTCATAAAAAATATTCTTAGATCTCTACCTAGTCATTTTAATGATAAAGTCACAATTCTCAATTCACTAGTTGTGTTAGATACTTTCAAACTAGAAGAGATCGTAGGTGATCTCCAAACATATTAGTTACACATGTTCCCCAAGGATAAAAGAATAAAAAATAAGAGCATTTATTTAAAAATTCAAAGAGAGGAAGTGTCTGAATCAGATGAGTACGATATTGGTCTTAATGATATGGATTTATTCTCAAAAAAATTTGAAAAAATTTACAAGTTCAAAAGGCAAAATCTCAAATTTGATAAATTAAAATTTAATAAAAACAAAAATAATAAAGAGGGAAGAATTTTTAATGATCGTGATCAAAAGAAATATAAAAATAATAGCTTTAAAAGTATGGTTCAAAGAGGTGTTTTGAGTGTGAGGGCCCAGGTCATAAAGCGTTTGTAATACCCCGTATTTTTGTGATATTTATTTATGGGATTAATTGAATTAAATGCCTATTAATTGGAAATTAATCCGGGTTAAAAATACTAGCGAGATGCGAGTTGGTATTTGAATATAATGTGCATATATGATTATATATGAATTTTGAAGTATGAAATTTGTCGTGAGATTGAAATACGGCAATTTGGAAATCTTGTTGAGACGCGTGTGACAGTCGCGTCATGGGTATATAATTATGTTAATTAAAAAGTGAATTTTATTTCTATAAACCGTATGGTCGTTTTGAGTGCGCCAACGCGTCCGTAAGGGTCGAAATAGTCAGAAAACACTAGCCGGGGGTTTGGTTTGGGTCCCGGGGTATTTTTAGGCCATACCGGCAACCAAAAAGGGCAGTTTGGTAATTTTAGAATTTTGGGGTTTTTTATTAACGAATTGTAGGAGTTTTAAATGGAAAATTAAAACACCCACTAACCCATTACCAGCCAGTATCTGATTAGAGGGCTACGGGGGTTATTAGAATTAGCCCCAAAAGTTCCTAAGACAAAAACCCTAGCCTCCATTGCTACCATTAGAGAAGAAAGCTTGTAGAGGGAGAGATAGAAGGATTCTGCAGAGAGAGAGAGAACCATTCATCAAATTCGTCATCAAATCAGAGATACATATAAGGCAAGTGGTTTTGATTCCAATTAATTTCAGAGAATGCTTCTTCCATGTGTAGGAATTGATAAAAATCTTATTGTTCTTGGGAGTTTGATAAAAACCCATTAATTTGGAATTAGAAACTTGTATTGTGATGAGGATTTTCATGTAGAACTATATGTAGGTGAATAATATGATGTTAATACATTTTGGATGAAACAAAAACGGATTTATTTAAACTCTTTGATGATTTATAAATTTTAGGGTTCATGTTCTTGAAATTGGGGATAAATGTATGGATTTGATATTTGGATGATGTTTATAATGATTTAATCCCCACAAAAACGTTAGTAGGTGACCTATGTATGTTTAGAGACGATTAGGAACCTTGAACAATTGTTGGACTAATGTTTAGACGAGATTATAAGTGAATAAAAGATGGAAAAACGAAATAAGAAATTTCTGGGCTCAAAACTGGCCACTCGTTAGAAGACCTGCCCAGGTCGTTCAAACGAGCTCGTTCGAATGAGCTTCTAACGAGTTGACAGTTTGGCTTCTAACGAAAGGGATGTTCGTTCGATGACTTTCGTTCGAACGAACTCTCGTTCGAACAGCCTCGTTCGAACGAGGCTTCTAACGAGTTGACAGTTTAGGCTTTTTAGCCTGTTTTGATCCCGAGTGTCCCGTAACCTTGTGGATATGTAGAGATAGCCTTTCCTTGATGATTAATTGATATATTTGGGATGTTTGGGATATAATGAGGAGTCAAACCTAGTAGTGTAGTTTGAACTTAAGGGAAAATATGAAATAGGACGTGAGTGTCTATTACGATGTGAGAACTATTGACGGCCCAATTTATTATATTAACCGGGCACATATAAATTGTGTAGTATTATATGTCGGTACGAGAATGAGAAGTGTACCACCAATATATTATGGTGATTACTAAGACGTGTAAATACTTAGTATATGTATTGATTTTATGTGTATGACATACCTACCATACTTGCTATCACGGGTGATTTACGTTCGCTTAGGGTCCTCTAATCCTTGTGTTGCCCGGATTTAGACTGGTTACCTCGATGAACATTGGTCAGAGAAGGACTTATTGGGATGTTAATAAGTCTGCTGATCGTGGGAGCGCAGGTATGTGCGTGACCCATGTGATGTGACTGTGTTCGCCTCCATTATTTGTGATGTTGTTATCTGAGAACTATTCCTGAGAGATTCGGAATATGTGATCCTTATGTACGTGATGTACCGGGATGGATAGCAGAGTATGTGTGCACCGCAGCTAGTCTCGGGGTGCTTGTGTTGTATATTTGTGACGTGAATAATATACACTTAATTAATGGGAACTTTCATGTTGTTATTGTGAACATAATTATGGTAATGTAGTGAGAGAACATAACGGGTTAACCGATAGTGAATTATATTACTAATTGAGAATCTGAGTTTAAGTGAAGCCCTCTATTTATTTGATAACGCTAGAATGTAATATGGGGATCGAGTAGTAAGGGGTAGAACTTATTACGGTTTGGTTAGATGTGTATGTCATGTAGATGGGTACGGTACGTTAGGAGTGCACATGTAGTCAAGAGGTGAGAATTTCATGTGAGTGCACGTCCTACATGTATTTTGCATTTAATGTTTTAATGCTATTAAAACACTTGCTGTTTTTAAAATGATTTCCACTTTCGGGCTCTGACCCATTTGCTTTCAAATCTATTTTTGTAAAAACCATTTTTAGGTGCCCAGCCACAAGGACACCATGCTTAGGATTCTCATTCAGGTGACGAGCTGTAGCTGTTTGTGGAAGTTACAGGATTTTGCTTGTAGACGCTTCATTCTATCTTGACTCGATATTCTTCAGTTATCAGTTGTAGGGCATGTCACCCATTTCTTTTAGAGACATTTCATTTACTTCAGTTATTCAGACTTCTGGCATGTAATTATTCAGGATTCAGACTTGTCGTATTATTTTCATTTGTGGGATTGTGTGAGGAGTTTCCTCCGGACTTATTATTATTTGTTGGTTATTTCATTACTTCGTTATGGTGAATGGATTATGTTGTTCTTCCATTATTCATTTATTGCATGTTAATCAGACTTAACTTAAAATTTGGCAACTTACTTTTTAAATACTAGGTGGTGAGTAATTATTAAAATGTTTTCGACAGTGATGCTATTAACTTAACCAACTTGGAATTTTGTATTGATTTAATAAAGGAGTAGCTACCCGGTATTTAATTAGTCGGGGTGTCACAGGTGGTATCAGAGCATCAGGTTCTAGTGTCCTTTAGGATCTGTACGGCTTATTATGTTTTTCGCTGAGCTTTCTTTGATGTAGAGCCCTATATTTTAGGACTGTTGTATTCTCTTATATATGCTACGTTCTTCAGCTATTTTAAGTTCATAAATGCGAACTTATAAACTTCATTCTAATTTCAGATGCCTCCATGACGTGCACAACGGGTTCCCAGGGATGCAACGCCAGAACCACAGCCCGCACGAGTTCAGGGCACGATGAATGCCGCCGAGGTTGCAGCCATAGTGGCCCAGGCGGTAAATGCCGCACTAGCAGTAGTTCAGTAGGCACCACTTCAGGCGCCGATAGCCGCGCCAGTTCAGGCTCATGCATTCCCGTCTGCTTGGGAACGTGTACGTGATGCTTTTCAGAAAGCACATCCTTCGGAGTTCGCAGGTAGCTCCGATGTGGTAGTTTCGAGTCAGCGGAGGAAGGATATACAGCGGTACCTGAGGATGTATGAGTGCACAGATGTCCAGAAGCAGATACTAGCTACCTTTAAGCTAGTGGGGTCCGCACTGCAGTGGTGGGAGTCTATTACCACCGTGGAGGAGAGATATACTCTTACTATTCAGGAGTTTTGGGTGCGGTTCTACCGCAAATACTTTCCGTCAGCTGTCCACACGGAGATGAGAAGGAAGTTGATGAGCCTCAAGCAGGAAGGTAAGACTGTGGCCGAGTATGAGGCCGAATTCACTGATCTGTTGAATATTATTTCGGATGAGATACCAACAGAGGAGAAGAAGATACAAAAATTTACGGACGGGTTGACATAGAGGATTCGTCAGCACTTGTTAGGGAACCTCTCGTTAGCCACTTATTCTGATGTGGTTAACGCTGCACTGTTACACTGCCAGGATCACCGCTTTCACATGACTGAAGGCAAGAGGTCAGGAGAGTCCAGCCATCAGGGCAGAGACAGGGTGATCAGGGTTCCCAGCAGGGGGATCACAAGAGGTTCAGGTTAGGAAATTTCAGGCACGAAGAGGGAGGTTTCCGGCAGGGCCATCAGGGTCCAAACGGCCATCAGAACTAGCAGGGTCAGAATGGTCAACATCAGTTTCAGCAGGGACAGAGAGGGGGAAACTTCTCGGGGAAGTGTTTTGTTTGTGGCAAGACTGGCCATAAATGCCAGGACTGCCCTGATAGGGGCAGGGACCCGCAGCAGCAGCAGGGTGCTCGACATGAGCCACAGAGGCCACTTTTTCCACCAGCCCTTCCAACTCCAGCCCAGTGCCAGCTCTTCCAGCCATTCCAGCAGTTCCTGTGCAGCAGGGACAGTTACAGTATGGACGTGTCTATAACGTCCACCAGGCAGCAGCTCCACAGGCACCACCCGCGATTGAGGGTATGTTTCCTATCCATGGTACTATGGGTCGGGTTTTGTTTGATACGGGGGCAACGCATTTCTTTATAGCTACACATTTTGCGAAAGCCTTAGGGTTGTTAGCCACAGCAGAGAGCACAGTGACGTGTGTAGACTCACCATTGGGGAGTGGGTCACTTATTTTCTTTATATGCCGGGGAGTGGGGGTAGAGATTGGTAGTCTGGTATTACCTGCAGATATGTTAGTATTAGATATGCATGTTCACGAAGTGATTATCGGTATGGATTAGCTCGCTGATAATAGAGCCATGATTGATTGCTTCGGTGGGAGCATTGTTTTTGCCATTCCGGGGCAAGAGATGTTTGTACTGGAGATGCCTCGCCCAGAGGGAGGCTCGACCGCTCATTTGTATTACCTAGAGGAGGATACCTCTAAGGAGGTTGTGATTCCTTTAGATTCGATCCCAGTTGTCAGGGAGTATTCCGATGTGTTTGAGGAGATACCAGGCCTACCCCCCAGTCGAGAGATAGACTTTGTCATAGACTTATTACCAGATAGGAGACCTATAGCACCGCACCGTACCGTATGGCTCCAGCTGAAATGAGGGAGTTACAGGATCAGATTGAGAAGTTGTTGGGTCAGGGGTTTATTCGGAGGAGTACTTCACCGTGGGGTGCCTCTGTGTTGTTCGTGAAGAAGAGAGATGGTTCACTGACATTGTGTATGGACTACCGAGAGTTGAACAAGGTCACAATACAGAATAAGTATCTGTTGACTCGAATCGATGACCTATTCGACCAGTTGAGAGGAGCTTTTTTCTTCTCGAAGATTGATTTGAGATCGGGATACCATCAGCTGCGTATTAGGGAGGAGGACGTCTCGAAAATTGCGTTCTTATCGAGATATGGTTCTTACGAGTTTCAGGTTATGCCTTTTGGTTTGACCAATGCTCCAGCCGTGTTTATGGACTTGATGAATAGGGTGTTCAGGGATTTCCTAGATCAGTTTGTCATTGTCTTCATTGATGATATTCTGGTTTACTCCCCGACAGAGGAGGAGCACGCTGAGCATTTGAGACAAGTTTTGCAGCTACGTCAGAACGAGTTGTATGCAAAGTATGAGAAGTGCGGGTTTTGGCTGAAGGAGGTCCAATTTTTGGGACACATTATCTCCGACCGGGGGATATCTGTTGATCCGGGGAAGGTATCCGCGGTGAGGGAGTGGAGACAACCCACGACACCAACGGAGATTCGTAATTTCTTGGGTCTAGCAGGATACTACAGGAGGTTCATTCGGGGATTTTTGAAGATAGCAGGTCCTTTGACACATCTGACTCGTAAGGGTGTGCCATTCGTCTGGAGTGATGCCTGTCAGTTGGCATTCGATGAGTTGAAGGATAAGTTGACCTCAGCACCTGTGTTAGCATTGCCGAGACCGGGAGTTGAGTATCTAGTCTACACCGATGCGTCCTTGCAAGGACTAGGAGGTGTATTACAGCAGGAGAGTCAGGCCATAGCTTATGCTTCCCGTAAGCTAAAGCCTCACGAGAAGAATTACCCCAATCATGACTTGGAGTTGGCGACAGTTGTATTTTCCCTTCGGATATGGAGACACTATCTTTTGGGGGAGAAGTTTCGGTTGTTCACGGACCACAAGTCCCTACAGTACCTATTCACGCAGAAGGAGTTGAATATGCGACAGCGAAGGTGGCTTGAGTTTGTGAAGGACTATCAATTTGATATCCAATATCACCCGGGGAAGGCTAACGTGGTAGCAGAAGCGTTGAGCCGTAGGCCAGTAGATGAAGTGGCAGGGGTGTGGAAGGCCAAGTGGAAGGAATTGGGACACCAGGATGCAGTGGCCCGATCGTTCATGTCGGTGATGACCGTTACATCGCAGATTGTCACGAAGGTAGTAAGGGCACAGGCAAATGACTCGTTCTGTCAGGAGCAGATAGTTCGATTATTAGCAGAGGGAGCCGAGTCCTATACCGTTAGCTCAGACGGGGGATTACGCTTCAATGGGAGATTGGTAGTTCCGAAAGGGGAGGAATTACGGCACGAGGTGATGGCAGATTCGCACGGCTCACAGTTCGCGGTACATCCCGGTGGGGATAAAATGTACGAAGACATGAGACGACAGTATTGGTGGAGCGGGATGAAGAGAGATATTGCCGAGTTTGTTTCGAAATGCGCCACTTGTCATCTAGTAAAAGTGGATCATCAGAGACCGACAGGACTTCTACAGCCGTTAGAGGTCCCGATGTGGATGTGGGAGAGCATATCCATGGACTTTATCACGGGGTTGACTACGTCACAGAGAGGTCACGACTCCATTTGGGTAATTATGGACAGGTTGACCAAAGTCGCTCATTTTCTACCCGTAAGGACAGACTACACTATGGGACAGTATGCCCAACTCTTCATTTCAGAGATAGTGAGACTTCACGGTGTGCCCCTAAATATCGTGTCTGACCGAGACAAGATATTTGTTTCACGGTTTTGGGAGAGTTTTCAGGAGGCCATGGGCACGGAATTGCGGTTGAGTACGGCATATCACCCGCAGACGGATGGGAAAACTGAGCGTACAAATCAGATGTTGGAGGACATGCTACGGATGAGTATCATTGATTTTGGGGGTGGATGGGAGCAGTATCTTCCACTGGTGGAGTTTGCTTACAACAACTCCTACCAGTTCACTATTGGCATGGCTCCATTTGAAGCGTTGTACGGTAGACCTTGTCGTTCCCCAGCATGTTGGTTGGAGGTGGGGGACAATAAACTACTTGGGCCGAAAGTGATTCAGGATACTTCGGCGAGGATAGAATTGATTCGGAGTCGCATTCGGGTAGCTCAAGATCGGCAGAAGAGCTATGCTGATGCGAAGAGGTTCTTCAGGGAGTTCCAAGTGGGGGACCAGGTTTTGCTCAGAGTATCTCCTATGAAGGGGATTATGCATTTCTGGAAGAAAGGGAAGTTGGCACCGAGATATGTGGGACCATTTCCTATTATTGAGCGGATTGGACCGGTTGCGTATAGGCTTGGATTACCAGAGCATTTACATCGGATTCACGATGTGTTTCATATTTCCTCGCTAAGGAAATATCTTAGAGACAATTTGGCTCATTCTCATATTGCTTTGGAGGACATAGATTTCCATCCTGATAGCTCCTACGAGGAGGGGCCGATTGCTATTTTGGACCGAAGTGAGAGGAAACTGCGGTCAAAGATAGTTCCATTAGTGCGTGTTCAGTGGCGACATCATAATGTCGAGGAGTCCACATGGGAGCGCGAGGATGAGATGCGCGAACGTTATCCAAAGTTGTTCTTACCAGTCACTTTCTAGTTCCAAATTTCGGGACGAAATTCAGTTATTAGGGGGGAAGTATGTAATACCCCGTATTTTTGTGATATTTATTTATGGGATTAATTGAATTAAATGCGTATTAATTGGAAATTAATCCGGGTTAAAAATACTAGCGATATGCGAGTTGGTATTTAAATATAATCTGCATATATGTTTATATATGAATTTTGAAGTATGAAATTTGTCGTGAGATTGAAATACGGCAATTTGGAAATCTTGTTGAGACGCGTGTGACAGTCGCGTCATGGTATATAGTTATGTTAATTAAAAAGTGAATTTTATTTCTATAAATCGTATGGTCGTTTTGAGTGCGCTAACGCGTCCGGAAGGGTCGAAATAGTCAGAAAACACTAGCCGGAGGTTTGGTTTGGATGATGTTTATAATGATTTAATCCCCACAAAAATGTTAATAGGTGACCTATGTATGTTTAGAGACGATTAGGAACCTTGAACAATTGTTGGACTAATGTTTGGACGAGATTAGAAGTGAAGAAAAGATGGAAAAATGAAATAGGAAATTTCTGGGCTCGAAACTGGCCACTCGTTAGAAGACCTGCCCAGGTCGTTCGAACGAGCTTCTAACGAGTTGAAAGTTTGGCTTCTAACGAAAGGGATGTTCGTTCGATGACTTTCGTTCGAATGAGATCTCGTTAGAAGGCCCAGTTCGTTCGAACGAACTCTCGTTCGAACAACCTCGTTCGAACGAGACTTCTAACGAGTTGACAGTTTAGGCTTTTTAGCCTGTTTTGATCCCGAGTGTCCCGTAACCTTGTGGATATGTAGAGATAACCTTTCCTTGATGATTAATTGATATATTTGGGATGTTTGGGATATAATGAGGAGTCAAACCTAGTAGTGTAGTTTGAACCTAAGGGAAAATATGAAGTAGGACGTGAGTGTCTATTACGATGTGAGAACTATTGACGGCCCAATTTATTATATTAACCGGGCACATATAAATTGTGTAGTATTATATGTCGGTACGAGAATGAGAAGTGTACCACCAATATATTATGGTGATTACTAAGACGTGTGAATACTTAGTATATGTATTGATTTTATGTGTATGACATACCTACCATACTTGCTATCACGGGAGGTTTACGTTCGCTTAGGGCCCTCTAATCCTTGTGTTGCCCGGATTTAGACTGGTTACCTCGATGAACATAGGTCAGAGAAGGACTTATTGGGATGTTAATAAGTCTGCTGATCGTGGGAGCGCAGGTATGTGCGTGACCCATGTGATGTGACTGTGTTCGCCTCCATTATTTGTGATGTTGTTATTTGAGAACTATTCCTGAGAGATTCGGAATATGTGATCCTTATGTACTTGATGTACCGGGATGGATAGCAGAGTATGTGTGCACCGCAGCTAGTCTTGGGGTGCTTGTTTTGTATATTTGTGACGTGAATAATATACACTTAATTAATGGGAACTTTCATGTTGTTATTGTGAACATAATTATGGTAATGTAGTGAGAGAACATAATGGGTTAACCGATAGTGAATTATATTACTAATTGAGAATCTGAGTTTAAGTGAAGCCCTCTATTTATTTGATAACGCTAGAATGTAATATGGGGATCGAGTAGTAAGGGGTAGAACTTATTACGGTTTGGTTAGATGTGTATGTCATGTAGATGGGTACGGTACGTTAGGAGTGCACATGTAGTCGAGAGGTGAGAATTTCATGTGAGTGCACGTCCTAACATGTATTTTGCATTTAATGTTTTAATGCTATTAAAACACTTGCTGTTTTTAAAATGATTTCCACTTTCGGGCTCTGACCCATTTGCTTTCAAATCTATTTTTGTAAAAACCATTTTTAGGTGCCCAGCCACAAGGACACCATGCTTGGGATTCTCATTCAGGTGACGAGCTGTAGCTGTTTGTGGAAGTTACAGGATTTTGCTTGTAGACGCTTCATTCTATCTTGACTCGATATTCTTCAGTTATCAGTTGTAGGGCATGTCGCCCATTTCTTTTAGAGACATTTCATTTACTTCAGTTATTCAGAATTCTGGCATGTAATTATTCAGGATTCAGACTTGTCGTATTATTTTCATTTGTGGGATTGTGTGAGGAGTTTCCTCCGGACTTATTATTATTTGTTGGTTATTTCATTACTTCGTTATGGTGAATGGATTATGTTGTTCTTCCATTATTCTTTTATTGCATGTTAATCAGACTTAACTTAAAATTTGGCAACTTACTTTTTAAATACTAGGTGGTTAGTAATTATTAAAAAAATTTCGACAGTGATGCTATTAACTGAACCAACTTGGCATTTTGTATTGATTTAATAAAGGAGTAGCTACCCGGTATTTAATTAGTCAGGGTGTCACAGCGTTCGAATGTCCCATTAAGCTAAAGAGACAGGGAAAATGCAAAGCTATCTATAATTCTACTCTTCGCGATCGTGACAATGAGTCTGAAGACTCAGACGACTCCATTCCATTTGGGAACAACTTCACTGCTTTCATGGCTAGCCATTCAAGCTCCACGAGTATATCACATCCTAATGGTGACAATCTTGTGCATGACAATATTTAACTTGAGTCTAACCTCTCACAAGGTGATGTGGAAGAAGGTTATTTGCATTTCGTCTATTCAGAGTTATACATCGAGGCCCTGAGACTTCACAAGCTTAGCAAGAAGCTAACTATTAAGGTGTTGATGCTAGAAAAAAAATTAAAGTCCTAAAGAAGGATGAGTCTTTGGTTAGTCAACTTGAGGAAATTAAGGTTTCTCTCTCCGAGAAACTTATTATGGTGGGTGAAAAGAAGAATGAATTGACCGACGCTTTAGTTCGCATCATCAAACATCTCCACCAATCTTTGGAGATTTGTGAGACCTAAAATTGTCAAACTTGAAAAATATCTTAAGGTTTTTTGTGAAGTCAAAGTCACTCTCGAGGACAACTTTGAGAGAATGGGGAAGTTGTTTCTCAGTCCTGTCCTTGGTTATAAGGATAAAGGTTATCAAGAGAGAGTCTATATAGGATATGGAAAGGATAAAACGTCAAATTCTAAATTTGTACCTATATCCAAGTTTGTTTCCAACAAAAATACTCCTAAACCTAATCCACCAAAGAGAGATCCTCCAAAGCAACCTATTAAGGTGAGACCTAACCAATCATATGTTTGCACCTTTTGTAATATAAAGGGTCACCTGAGAGACTTTTGATACAAGCTTGTGAAGAACTCTCATACTCGTTCTCCCACACTCCACCATAGCCAATTGGTTAGCCTTTGAAAGTAAGTTGAGTTTCTAGTTAATACTTCTAAAGGTTTAATAGAACAGTTTTAGAGGATGTCTATGCCTCACGGGAATAGTTACAACCCAATGACTAGGAAAAACAATGGTAGGAACACTAAGAACATAACTCCCACATGGGTTGCCAAAGATAATGCCATAAAGGCTTTGGTTGTTCATATTGAACTTAAGGCCCATAATACTTTCTAATGATATTTTAATACTAGATTCTCTAGACACATGACATGTGATAAATCTCTTTTTACTATAACTGAGGGTCATAAGAATGGTAAGGTCAACTTTAGTGGTGGAAGTAGGTCTAGGATTATGGGACGATGCACCATTGAAATTTATGGGTTCCCAAACCTAGACAATGTTCTTTATAATGATGGATTGAAAGCAAACTTAATTATCATAAGCTAATTGTGCGATGAAAACCTAGCAGTCAAGTTTAGTCAGACAGATTGTACTGTTTATGACAAATCTGAAAATACTATACTTCTAGGTGTGAGGACTACAAATAATTGCTACGATATCATTCTAAAGTCTTCATTCGTTTGCAAAAGTTCTAGGGTCTCTACTGTTGACTTTTGACATCAACGACTAGGTCATGTTAACTTTAGATATCCTGAGCATTTATTGAATAAAGACCTAGTTCGTGGCTTACCATCTTTAGGAAAATCAACTTCCTCGATTTGCAATCCTTACAAATAAGGAAAAAATCAAGAGTCCTCATAGGAAGTTGAATACCATTATCACATCTCGTGTTTTATAGTTGGTGCACATGGACCTTATGGGTCTCATGTATACAAAGATTATTGGTGGTAAGAAGTATATTCTAATGATGGTTGGTGACTTTTTGAGATATTCTATCGTTGGATTTCTTAGAGAAAAGTCTGATATTATTGAGTTTCTTACAGTAAAGTGTCGTGTTCTTTAAAATCACCATGGTGTCACTATAAATCGTGTTTGTAGTGAGAATGACACTGAATTTAAGATACCAAAATTGATGATTTGTGTGACGAAGTTGGTATTAAACATGAGTTTCATTAATTCGTACTCCTTAGCAAAATGGTATTGCTGAGAGGACGAATCGAACAATTCAAGAGATGGCAAGGTCCATGCTTCTTAGAAGGAAAGTGCTGAGACATTTATGGGTGGAGGTGGTTAGCACTGCATCCCACACGGTGAATAAGGTGTATTTACGTACACACACTACTCAAAGGCCATATGAGACGTGGACCAGTAAGAAGCTCAACTTATCATATTTTAGTGTTTTGGGGAGTCCGTGCTATATCCTTCGGGATAGATAGCTTTTAGCTTATTTATTAAATAGTCGAGGTTATAGGTTTATAATCTTTTTATATACATGGTTATGGAATCAATAAATTTTACCATAAAAGATGAAGATCCCTCCATATTTGTTGATGATGATAATGAACTTTATTGCGAGAACAATGCACCCCCTTGTGCTGATCCCATTATTCCTCATAATGAATCGATGGACGCCGCTCTTGACAAAAAGGATCCTTTACCCTACAAACATTATTGGTAATATCGACCAAGGATTCAAACTACACCAATAAGGAAAAATTGTCACCTTTGAGTTGGTCAGACTTGTCATGGTTAAAAACCTTGACAAGTCCGTGACAACTCTTTTAACCTAGACGAATTTTTTTCCACCATTTTCCTTTCCATCCTTTCTCTCTCTCTCGCGCGTGATTGTTCTCTCTCTTGCTCTACATTTTTATGTGATTTTTTTTCTTTCTCTCTCTCTACTTTGTGTGTGTATGTATGTATATATGTATGTATGTATGTGTGTGTGTGTGTGTGTGTGTGTGTGTGTAGATCTATGCACGTGTGTGTGTGCATGGGTTTGCATGCGTGTGTAGGTGTGGGGGTGTGGGGGTGGGGGAAGAGTGTGTGTGGGGTGTGTGGTGGTGGGGGGGGGGGGGTGTATTCGGGGGGTGTGTAAATTGAAATTGGTATAAATTGAATTGAAATTGAAATTCGTATGCATTGGTATTGGTATAAATTGATATAAATTGAAATTGAATTTGAATTGGTATTGATATTAGTATAAATTAATATAAATTAAAATTGAATTTGAATTTGAATTGTTATTGATAATGGTATAAATTGTTATAAATTGAAATTGAATTTGAATTGGTATTGGAATTGGTATAAATTGGCATTGGTATTGGTAATGGTATTAATATTGGTATTGGTATTAATATAAATTAAAATTGATATAAATTGGTATTGGTATAAATTGAAATTCAAATTGATATCGTATGTATTGAAATTGGTATAGGTGGAGCACAGGATGGTAAGTTTTTATTTTTCTTTAATTTTAGTTTTATGTTATTCTAATTTAGCATTACTTTGCGTTATTTACTAATTCTGCATTATTTTATTTCAGGAGACAAGGAGTGTCCCTGGGGGTAGTCCCCATAGGCTCGATGCCTATGTGGAAATTCGGACGAAGAAGGGCAAAGATAAGGAGGTGGCCCCGAGCATCGCAACCATGATTGTAATTTATAAATCTTTAGTTTTTTAATTACATTATAATTTTTTTATTTACTTAATTAACTAATCATATAACTTTTTGTCTTTTGAGGCAAAGCTAAGGAAGTGCAAGAGTCACAGTTTGAGGCTGACAAAGCATCATTGGCTATGGATGCACTCAACCAAGTGCTCGGGAAGGATTGCAAGGGGAGGACTGGGGGGGGTGAGCTCATGGGTAAGGAAGTCAAGGATCATCGGAACGGAGATGAGAAACATTGGGTTGTCTTATAAGGTAGACACCCATGATGATAAGCTACCAAGGTTGGAGGCGACGGTCCTAGATATGTACGCCTTCACAAAGTTTTAGTTGGGGAAAAGAAATGAGAAGGAGAAGGGGAGGGAGAAGGAAAAGGAGAAGAAGGTAGAGGTAGACGAGGACGTCACTACTTCATCGTTGATACGCACGGACTCGCCTCCATATGATCTATTTCCCATCTTGACTCTCGTCGAGTGGATTATGTCAATAATCGGTTGGCAGAGCATGTTTCTACTCGACATATATTGTGGGGAGCGGATAGCGAGGGGGTTGAGGGACCCGACCTTCCTCTCGAGTATGGTAGTTCATGGATGTTCCCTCCAAGACATTAGAGTAAGGGTTCTCATCACGCATGTGGTGTTCGAAAAGGAGAAATTGTTTTTGTGGTAGCGTAAACAATGCGGTGTTCAGCAAATTGAGGTGTGTGTCAATGCATATATCATGTGACCTTCCTTCCTCCTCCAACGTGCATAAGACCATGTGCCATGACATTATTTATATCTATTTTATTTGGATATTGGATTATATTTGTATTTTTTTTTATTTTGGTACATGTTGGTTTGGATATGGTAATTTGTATTTCTATTTTATTTGGATATGGATTATATATGTCGTGATTTGGTACATGTTGATTTGGTACATTATTTCTATTTTATTTGGATATATGTTGTTAGGACAGGTACAAATTTACTACAACAGGTACGAATATATTGTTGGGTAGTGGCAGTGGCCATACTGTCCAGCATTTTTTTTTAAATTCCATCAAGAATTATCATAGTCAAAGACCGTGACAAGTTTGTGACAAAGTCAGTTGTCACCCCCAAACTTGTCACGATTTTAGACCTTGACAAGTCGACAGTTTTGGTGTAGTATCAAGACTTGTTCTCAATTAGATAATGAGGTTAACAACCTTTGTTACACCTAATAAATTGAGCCCAAGAACACCAAGGAAGCACTCAAAGATGAGAATTGGATTTACGCTATGCAGGAAGAGTTGAACTAGCTTTAAAAGAATGATTCTTGGGAATTAGTCCCCTAACCTAGTGACATTAACACCATTAGTACTAAGTGGATTTATAAGAATAATATGGATGGGTATGGTATCATTGTTTGTAACAAAAATAGATTTGTTGCTTAAGGTTATACCCAAATTGAGGGTGTTGATTTTGATGAGACATTTACTCCTGTTGCTATTTTAGAGTTCATTCATCTTTTATTAGCCATAACATGTTATCTAAAGATTAAACTTTACTAAATGGATGTCAGGAGTGCCTTCCTTAATGTCATTCTATAGTAGGAGGTCGTTGTGGAACAATCAAAAGGGTTTGAAGACCCTAAGCACTCGGACAACATTTTTTATCTAAAGAAATCCATATACGATTTGAAGCAAGCACCTCGTGCTTTGCATGAAAGGATTATTTCCCATCTCTTAGATTATGGATTCATAAGACAGGGAGTGGACATGGCATTGTTTTTACATTAGGATAAGGTGTTGGTTGCACAAGTCTATGTTGCCGATATAGTATTTAGCTCCATGTGTGACCAACATACCCATGTTCTTGCAGGAGAAATGAATAGAGAGTTTGAGATGAGTATGTTCGGTGACCTTACGTTCTTCCTAGGTCTCTATGTGCGTCAACTTGATAGTGGGATCTTTTTATCCCAATCTAAGTACGTAAGAGAGTTAGTAAAGAAGTTTATTTTAGACTCGACTAAGAATGCACGCACACTCATGAGTTCCACCTCTAAGCTTAATGAAGACACTAAAGGTAAGGATGTAGATCACACACTCTTTAGGAGCATGATCAGTAGTCTTTTCAACTTGACCTCTAGTCGTCCTGACATTTCCTTTAGTGGAAGAGTTCGTGACCATTATCAGGCATTTTCGTAGGAGTCACACTTACATGCACTAAAAAGAATAATCAAATATGTTAGTGGGACCTTGTCTTTAGGAATTCAGTATTCCTTCAACTCCAATGATTAAGTATCGGCTTATTCGAATGTCGATTGGGAGGTAAGGTTGATGGATTCAAAAGCACCCCGAGTGGGTGTTTTTACTTTAAGAGTGATCATGGCTCTTGGATGAGCAAGAAGAAAAACTTCATTTTTTTTGTCCACGACGGAGACTGAATACATCACCGCTGGGGGTTGTTGCATATAACTCATTTGGATAAAATAAAAGTTGGAAGATAACGGTATTCCACAAGGCACAATGACTATTTATTGTGATAATTCGAGTGAAATTCATATCTCTCGTAATCTCGTCCAACATTCTACACAAAGATTATTCGGATTCGTGAGCATTATACTCGTGATCTCATTGAGGACAAGATCATGTCATTAATCTTTATCATCACATAACTTCCATTGGCTGATATGTTCACCAAACCTCTATATGCCCTTAGGTTCGAGAATCTTAGGAAGTCTATCTGGGTTTGTTCCATTAATTGAGTTCGGGTTAGATATCTATTTCAGGGTGAGCTTACATTATCATTCTTTGTCCCCTATGAACAAGATTGTATATTTGTGTATATTTCCTATTTTAAAAATCCAAAAAGATTTTCTTTTTATACATTTTTTAAAAATTCAAAAAGATTATTTATTTTTTTGTCACATTTAGGATGCATAGTTAAGATGTTAGAAACAACATTTCATTCCATGTTCACGTGACTTTCCATGGTGAGATAGAGTAAGTTACGTGCTACTTGCACTTAATTATGAGTTGTTATGATCATGATTCCCTTTTATGACAATTCCTTATATGTTGGTCTCATTTCATCACCTTATATTCACACTTTTTACAACATCTTTTTAGAATGTTGTACTGCTTTGCATTTTTTAGGTGAAGTAAGGTGTTGTCTTATCAATATTGTCACTTCATTCCATATGCGATAGGCATAATTATGCATGTAAGAACCATTGCCCATGTTTTAATTTTTTTATCAAAACTGAGTGATCAATGGAAATGGTCTATGAAAGAAGCAATCAACTTTGAATTAAAAGCCACCATTGAAAAGTGCCTAAAAGAATATTCGGCAAATAAAAATAGAATTTCCAAGGCCAAAATTTTAAATTGATGCTTCAAAATCTCAATTGAAATGATGATATCTTCAAATGTCGAGTGAGATTAAAATAATATTGACTTTGAGGGTGTTACAAGTTGAATATCAATGGGGTCACACAATAGGTCCTAATATTGCATTAATGAGTGCCGCTATTGTCCGGAGAATCATCGAATCTGCTAGGCATTGTTTGTATTAGTGAGTCGACTTCTAGTGAGTCCAATTTTTTTACACTATGGTTTATTTGGGAAATTAACTATAGGATTGTTGTTTGGCATTGTGCACTTTTTCACACTCTTATGTTGATGCTCCCATGTGTTATGTTCACACCCTTACATTCCACTCCCATGTTTAAGATATTTTTTTACAAGTCCTTGGTGTTTCTTTTTTCAAAAACTTAAAAATTCTAAAATATTTTCATCTATTTCTTATTATATATTATATCTTCTTTCTTTTTTTTCTTTTTTTCTTGGTTTTGGAAGCAAAATCTTGTTGGGTTATTTGAACGAGACCCGGTACCTCGTTCGAACAAGTTTTTTTTTTCTTTTTTGCTTCTTCCCAGCGTATCTCTTCATGTTCTCATCTCTAACCCCTCTTTTGCATATAATCCGGGATTTCTCTCTTTCCCTCTCGCCCCCAAATCCCCCGTTAAAATTTCCATTTTACCTCAAATCCAAGCTTTTTCCACCATTACACCTAGGACTGTAAACGGATTTTTGAAAATACGCATCCGTCCAATATCCGAATCCGAATTTTGCGGAAATTTATCCAAAAAAATGGAAACGGATACGAATATGGAAACTTTATAAAAATATCCAAGAAAATGGATACGGATACGGATAGTACTGGTATCTGACACGGATAATTCGTAAATGATGCGGAGTATCCACTTTATCGGATAACCATTTCACCGGATATCCGTATCCGTCAAACATATGTTTAAAATATTACTAATAATATTAGTATTAGTATTACTAATAAAATAATATAAATTTGTTAGGTGTATTATAAAAAGCCCGTGTATGATTATTTTATTGGGTATATTATCATGGAGTTACACTAAAGTTACAATACAACCTATCACACACAATATACACCCACTAAAGAACATATAATCCACTAAAAAAAACATAATTTCATTTCATTTTTATATTTCGTACAAAACAAGAGAAAATAAACCCTCATTTCACACCACAAAAAACCCTCATTCCGCCACCTTCCCCTCCGCCGCATCAGTCTGCCACTGCTCATCAACCCCGCCACCGCTTCTCATCAACCCCTTCACTGCACATCAACTTCGTCGCTCCGCAGCTGCGCATCTGCTCCTTTGAAACAAAAAGTTAGAACAACATGTACATACAAAAGAAAAATACAAATATATAATTGTATTTATATATTGATCATGTGATTCTTCGTTAGTTTTCTTAATTATAAATAAATGTAGGAGAGAAACAAAAATGTAAAAAGATGGTTTTGATTGTGATGAGAAGTGAAGTTAACAACAAGTATATTCTATACAAAATAAAAATGTATACTTATTAAAATAAAAATATCAGTATGTTTTGAAGACTAAAAGGTCTATGAGGTTATCATTCTCAATATATTTAATTTAATCTAAAATGTGAATATTTATATCTACTGTTATGGAATGCTACTGTTATTTTTTTGGATGGCTTTAAGATTATATTGTTGTAAAGTATAAATGGATTTAAGTCATATTATCATTATAGAATGCTACTATTATTATGGAAGCCATAATTGTTCATGTTAAGAGGTAGTAATTATATTATGTATTTATTTGGATTGGATTGGATTTCATTGGATTGGATATTTTAAAAGTTATTTTTTGCGATGGAAAAATAATGTAAACGGATACGGATATTATCCGAATCTGAGGTATCCGAGAGGACACGAATATGGATAGTTTTTTTAACTATCCGAACGGATACGGATATAGATAGTACATCCAAATAGCGAATACGGATATGGAAAATATGGTATCCAATCTGTATCCTTTTGTTTATCGCCCCTTATTACACCACTCCATCTCCCTTATTTCCATCAATTTCCCTATTTCTCCTCCATTGTTGAAGGTTTGAAGATTTTGCAGTACCCATTTCAAACTTTTTCCTTTCATTTCTTTATTTTTCGGGTCTTTACTCATTCTTCTACTTGCTCTCAACACATTAATGATTCACCCTTACTTTTTTGCAAAAATTCATGTAAAAAGGTGTTTTTGGTGTAAAAGAGGTAAAATCCAAAATTTTGGGAGCTTTTTCGTGTTTTTTGAGAAACCTATAACCCCCCCTAAATGAAAAATTGTTATTTTTCAATTGTTCATAATTTTTTAACTACTTTATCTCACATGAAACACTGAAATAATTTTGACTTTTCCTTTATGTTTATTTTTTTCTTTGCGATGTATCATTTTTGTTGAGTTTGGGTTGGTTTGCTATTTGTTGGTTGTTTTTTTTGGTTCGGTTCGATTGGATTTTTTTATTGGAGATAGGATACTTAGCGTGTGTGTTTAGCACCCATAGGTTTCCTACCGTTTATCCTAGATGGTTTCTATCGCTACTGTTGGTTTGCTATGCCTCTTCGCTATCGTACTTCTGGTACCAACGAGCCCGAGGAGGGTTCCTCCTCCCAAGGACCCATTGCTAATTCTCTCTCTTTTACCCATGATAGGTGGGAAACACGTTGAGCATGGCTTGAGTTTACTACCATTAGTTTTTGTGTGCGTGCACTCGTACGTGAAAAGGTTGTTCGACTTTCGTCATTTTTTACAGACAATAGTGTATCACTAGTTATCGCATCGAGGTTAGGAATCCCTATTCTACCTTACTGATCTTGTGTATCCTGCCCTCATTTGGGAATTCTTCTTTGATATTTATATCATTAAAAAAAATCTTTACTTTACTGTTCGAGGAAAAAAGATCATCATTTCTGAGGACTCTATTGCCTCCCATCTATTCCTTCCTCGGGATCCTAATGCCACCTTTTTGTGGGCCAATCACCAGTCTCCAAACATTGGTGTCACGAAGAATTCTATTTTTAAAAGGTGTATAATGGTCACATCTACTCTTTTCCATTTTCATCTCAAAGCCAATATCAGGATCCTTAACTGGATCGTTTGTGCATACCTCATTCCATGAGGAAACCATACCCAGATAGTATGTGCTGTCATTGACCTCCATGCTCACATTTACTTAGTCCTCGGTTCCTTTCATAACTCTTGATCGACCCTTTTCTGGAAAGCTCTCCCATTTCCTATGATCATCACTCACCACTGCCTATATGATAAGTGCTCCCTTCTACCCTCTAATTTCTCCATGAATTCTTATCAGACTATTGATCCCTTAGTCAGTCTAGGAGTCATCTCCCTATCGCCCAGCTCCAATATCTGCTCCTCCTAACTCTTAGTTATCTTCCTCTGAGCTTTCTTCTTTTAACTTCTCCTACTGGGTTCGTTTCATCCACTACCTTCCTCCTACCACCATAGAGGCTGAGGATGTTAGGGAGTTGTTGTTGGATAATATGAATGCAAATACAGAAATGGAACTCTTTATATATCACAATAATGTCAACTTCAATACAAAAATGTCACTTCGGAATAGATACTAGAAAGCTTCAAGGCGTGATGTCACTTTCCAAAATACAGTATTTGCCCCACACGAATAATTTCGGTATACAAACGGGAATCCGAAAATCCGTACTCAAGATACAATGAAGCAACTTGCACTGCCTGTAAGTTGTATATTTGAAGATAGCATTTGGATGCAGCAGCGAAGAACAGTCAATCAAGTTCTTATTCTGTTTATGTGCACAAAACAGAATAAGATAATTTATATCTCCTGAAAATTATAAGAGAGTAATAGCAAGGGTTGGAAATTTCGGAACTGGGTAATATCTGTTATATGTGCAAATTCATTTTAGGCACCCTTTATTTATAGATAATGAAAGGCTTTGTCTTCAAGAGTCATGACTGTTGGATTAACAGTCTTAATCAATTCCGAAATGGTATGACTGTTAATTACCAACAGTCTTAAGTCATTTCCGAACAGGTATAATTAATACCGAATCGGTTTTGCACGGGTCAACAAAAAAGTGACCACGCCCGAGCTACCGCGATCCAACCCGGACGAATCCCGGCAACCCGCTACCACTGCGGACACGCAAAGTGAAAAGTGCGCCACTAGTGCCTCTACAGCCCACTGCCCCGCACCCGCGCGTGTGCGTACACTGCTTCGCACCGTATTGAGGTCTCTTGAATAGCCTTTTAAGGACATTTTTCTCATGTCCAACATGTTTCATTTGTGTATGTCGTACGCCGCTACATTTGGCACATCACCTCAAGATGTCACTCGACGGCCTCAATTCGAATTTCCAGAATCAAGCATTCAACATCTCCATTAATATGTCCCACATCTGCCTCAACGACTTCACGGTCCACGATTTTAGGGACTTAATGCAAGTGGTACGCAAGGGAAGTCAAAATAGTGAAAAAAGGCACGATAGGAGTGTTCAAGGGCATTTTCGTAATTTCACATCCATAGTTTGGAGGTCTGGTCAACTGTAAAGTTGAAGAGCTCGCAGCAAGGAAGATACTGGGAAAAATGGCACCTCAATCCGAGCTACGGTAAAGGAGTTATGACCTTTTGAAGATGGAGAAAATTCCTTAAAGAATGCTGTTTTTTTTGTACGCTGGATAGAATTTTAGAGTTTTAAGAACATGGGACTCTTCATATTTTTTCCTATAAATACCAACTTCGAGGGAGTTGTTTTGCAAGACTTTAGAAGACGTTTTTGAGAGTCGAAATTACTCTAGTCTTCATATTTTTGAGTCCCAAGACTCATGTTTTGATTCACACAATTGCCAAACCTTTGTGAATCTTTTTGGTAACCCAAGAACACAACTTTGGTTTGTTCAACCCTTGTGGAGAAGCCGTTCTCTTCTTCATTGCTGCCCTCCTAGAAAGAGAAACTTCCAGCCACCGACATAGGAACCGACACCTGCGGGTATTTCTGTGTCACACTGTTTCTAGCCGTCGCTTTGAAGGTTTACCGAAGACACCGTGTGTTACACTTGTGGGCGATTATCAGGTTGTATGTAAGTCAATGGTCTTGTAAATTCTTTAAAGTTCTAGAAATAAAAGGTTTTTCCCTGCAGGGATTTTTCCTTAAAATTGTGTCGCATACTTTATTTGTTTATGGGTTGACACACGCACCGTAGATGGATGTTTAGGGGCTGATTTTATTTGGTTTAAAAGTAGACGCTAATTAAATAAGCGTTCTTGGAAACTTGCGGAATTTAATTTAAATCGATATTACACGCGTTCTCAAATTGGTATCAGAGCAGGTTACGCTAATTTATCGCGTATTCCTATTTTCCGCAAAAATTTGTGTGATATTGATTTTTTAAAATCAGTTTTGTGAAAAATCGCAATTTTTCCAATGGAACGCCCATTTAATGAGGAGCCTATTTTTGAAAAAATTCACGACCATGCTGAAAATTTAAAAAGTTTGAATTTGAAACTTTGCAAAAGAATTAAAGTTTTGGAAAAAGAAAATTCTCTCTTTAAAATTAAGATTGAATATTTGCAAGAGTTCCAAACTCAAAGTAATATTTGTCGTGAGCACTTTGGTAATTTGTGTATTGATTTTGATTCTTTGAAAATTGCCAAAAAGGAGAGTGATGATAGGGTCCTATTTTTATAAAAGGAATTGGAGGACCTTAAAAATTCGATGGTTTATGTTGGTGTCAAAGATGAAAGAAATATTTTAATCAATGAGTTTGTGGCACGTGAAGAGACTCTTAGGGAAAAGTTTGCTTTAATTGAAGGGGAGGGGGATACCCTTTTAGAAATTGTTGAAAATTTGAAAAAGCAATCCCTGTCTTGGGAAGAGTCTAATTTGTTGCTTGAATCAAATATTTTAAAGATGAAAAATGATTTAAACGATTCAAGTAGGTTTGATTGTGATGGTAATGGCTCATCTTGTTCTCATGCTTCTAGTGCTAAAGCCAAAACCATTATTTGTTTTAGAGGGTCAATCAATCCTAAGGACATTAGAAAAGATCACACTTTAGGTAACATTCCTTCCGTTTACACATATTCACATTGTGGTAGGAAAGGTCACCTTAGGAGATTTTGTTTTGATCTTGGAAGAAGTCCTAGGATGTCGAAGTCTAGTGTTACCATGGTTCCTAAATCTCCCACATGTTGTTTCACATCTATTTGGGTTAGGAAATCACTTTTGGATACACTAGATTTTAGACAAGTTGATTCTCGTTTGCTTGCACATGATTCTTATCTTGCCATATCATATAGATTATTGTGTTCGCATGTGTGTCATACGCTAGTTATGCTTTTTGATATATGTTTGCTAGCGTTGTGACATGTACTTTTTGTATATATTTTTTATTTTTGAAAATATTTTGAGAAAATCCAAAAAGATTTTTCTATTTTGTTTGCACCGTTTATGGATGTACACTTTGGATGACCGAGTCACAACTTCATTCCATTATTTTCATGTGACTATTTGATAGTGTTTTGAGACAATAGGTTAATTCATCCATGTGCTTTATAATGTTTGGAGTCATTAAGATTCATTTAAGTGTTACTTCCCACATGTTTGACTCATAATTTCCTTTATTGCACACATGCACGAATTTTTTTGATTATTGTGCTTGTCTTATCACATGTTGGTTGGGTGTTTTCACTTCAATCCTGTCCTTAAAATGAACCAAGCGCGATAAATTTTTGATAAGGAAACTGTGCATATAAAAACCGTTTTGTGAGTTTGTGTGCTTTGTTTAAAAACGGGGAGGGGCTGCGAAAGGTACATATCTATCCTTTGCGCAAAAGCCACCGTTAAAAAGGACCTAAAAAATGGAGGAATTTTATTATCCGGGGTCCAAAGAGGTTTAAAAGAGCCCGAAAAAATTGAAAGGCAATAAAAAGAAATTCATGCCAATTATGGGCCATTTAGGTTTTTGCACCAATTCTCCAAAGTTTGAGAATTTAGATTACCTCTAAAAGAATATATATATATATATGAGGGAGTTTGGTTGGAGAATTTAAAACGGGTTTGCACGTCCTTGAAATGCTTGAAAATGCGCTATATAGTTTTGGACGTTATTGGTGTGGAAATCACTTTGACTTTGATTTGTTGATTTGCATAAGACAATGTCATCTAAATTCAACAAATTTTTTTTACACCTAAGGATACTTTTGATGATCATTCGTTAGGAGTACACATATGCATCGTGCACATATGATTGATTGAGTTGATTTACCTATCGAATGTGTTCACACCCATTCATTCCATTTTCATGACTTGGTTGTTTGAGTCTAAATCCATGGTGTGATTTTTGTATCATGTTTTACATTTTTTTTTTCAAAATGGTATCTATTTTTTGTATAAAAAAATTGAAAAAAAAATCAAAAATAGTTTGTGTATTTTTTGTATACCGTGACACCCCGATTTTGCTTGTTTGATTCATTCTTCTTATTTGCCTATTTGGGGACATCATAAAAAGGGGGAGAAAGAATTATCATTTTATGGGGGAGTTCGAATTTTGGGGGAGTTTTGAGATTTGACTTATGCTTATCATATATTGGTATCTATGTTTATCTCATTTCAAACTCAATACGTCACTTGGTATTTTTTTCTTTATCTCATGTGTGTAGGTACTACATTGATGATCTCTGAATTGCACACCCTGATGAGAAAAGATTTGAGATTCCTGAAGATTTGAAGAACAAACGATGAAGACTATTCATTTGTACCTTTTCCAGTTTTGGGTTCATGGGAGGGTAGATTTGTATAGGCAATTTCATATTTGATAATTCGAATTTTTTATGTATGTACCGGCATAGACATAGGGGGAGATTTGTAAGGACATTTTTCTCATATCCAACATGTTTCATTTGTGTATGTCGTACGCCGCTACATTTGGCACGTCACCTCAAGATGTCACTCGACGGCCTCAATCCGAATTTCGAGAATCAAGCATTCAACATCTCCATTAATATGTCCCACATCTGCCTCAACGACTTCACGGTCCACGATTTTAGGGACTTAATGCAAGTGGTACGCAAGGGAAGTCAAAACAGTGAAAAAAGGCACGATAGGAGTGTTCAAGGGCATTTTCGTAATTTCACATCCATAGTTTGGAGGTCTGGTCAACTGTAAAGTTGAATAGCTCGCCGCAACGAAGATACTGGAAAAAACGGCACCTCAATCCGAGCTACGGTGAAGGAGTTATGACCTTTTGAAGATGGAGAAAATTCCTTAAAGAATGCTGTTTTTTTTGTACGCTGGATAGAATTTTAGAGTTTTAAGAACATGGGACTCTTCATATTTTTTCCTATAAATACCAACATCGGGGAAGTTGTTTTGCAAGACTTTAGAAGACGTTTTTGAGAGTCCAAATTACTCTAGTCTTCATATTTTTGAGTCCCAAGACTCATGTTTTGATTCACACAATTGCCAAACCTTTGTGAATCTTTTTGGTAACCCAAGAACACAACTTTGGTTTGTTCAACCCTTGTGGAGAAGCCGTTCTCTTCTTCATTACTGCCCTCCTGGAAAGGGAAACTTCCAGCCGCCGACATAGGAACCGACACCTGCGGGTATTTCTGTGTCACACTGTTTCTAGCCGTTGCTTTGAAGGTTTACCGAAGACACCGTGCGTTACACTTGTGTACAATTATCAGGTTGTATGTAAGTCAATGGTCTTGTAAATTCTTTAAAGTTCTAGAAATAAAAGGTTTTGCCCTGCGGGGATTTTTCCTTAAACTTGTGTCGCATACTTTATTTGTTTATGGGTTGACACACGCACCGTAGATGGATGTTTAGGGGCTGATTTTATTTGGTTTAAAAGTAGACGCTAATTAAATAAGCGTTCTTGGAAACTTGCGGAATTTAATTTAAACCGATATTACACGCGTTCTCAAGGCTCTTAAATGCTAGATGAATTAACTCTCCATCTTCCATTTGTACTTATTGAGTGTACAAATTCTTAATATTTTTCTAATGTGGGACTCAAAGGTTGCCCACTCCTTTTATAGCTTAGTGGTGACACTTAGCTTTGTACATTTTCCAATGTGGGACACTATCCCTTTTTATATTTGGGTTAGCTTCCCACCTCTTCCTCACACTCCCAATGTGGGACAAGCTCTTAAAGCTCTTACACCCAAAAAATTATTACTCACTTATTTTAAAAATCACCAACATTCCTCCACCATTTTTAAAATAAGTTTTGTAAATATTTGATTGTCTGTAAGACTGTGTATAAGCATTGGTGTCTCACGACTTGAACCAATACCCTGTGAAGGTTCGTCAAGGTTAACCATGAAAGTATAGTAGACTTGTCTTTTAACTATCAATCTATATTTATTAGCCGGATTTGTCTTCACACACAAATCTTCTAGTCACTGATTATCCATATAAGCCGACACATGTATTAGGCCTTGTGTCTGTACCTTGATTTCATGAGTGTTTTAGAGTCAAGCCCAATTCTCATAGGAAGCGGCACCACTTCCACACTCATATAGGTAGATTATCATAGGTGTCCATGTAACTTAAAACACCATAAATCTATTAAGGTTAAACTCATCCTCTTTCATTATTCATTACATATTCTAAGAACTTATCCTTGGGATGTTAAATTTTATAGTTCTTACAATCACGTCGTATGATGTACTTTAATCATTAATCTGAGACTTGAATATATCAAGTTTCAAGTTGAGTTTCCATCAAGAGTGATTATTATTAATGGGCTTTAGTCCCATCCCTATTGATGTCTTAGACACTAATCCTCTTGCAAGACCTTTTGTAAAAGGATCAGCTAAATTTTGACTTGATTTTACATAATCCACTTTGATTACACTATCTGTAATCATTTGTCTGACATAACTATGTCTCAGGCCAATATGTCTAGATTTTCCATTGTACACTTTACTATAAGCTCTGGAAAGTGTAGACTCACTATCACAATGGATAGATAATGATGGCATTGGTTTTGGCCAAACTGAAATTTCAATTAATCAATTCCTTAACCATTCTGCCTCTTTACTAGTTGCAGCTAAGGCTACAAACTCAGCTGCCATAGTATAATCAGCTATACAAGTTTGTTTCTTTGATCCCCAAGAAACAGCTCCTCCACCAAGAGTGAAAATCCATCCACTTGTTGAGGAATGATCCTCCCGCTCAGTTATCCAACTGGCATCAGAAAACTCTTCTAATACTGAAGGATATCCACTATAGTATATACCATAGTCCGTAGTTCCTTTCAAATATTTTAATATTCTATTGACAGCATGCCAATGCAATAAACTTGGATTACTAGTATATCTACTTAATTTACCAACAGCATAAGCAATATCAGGTCGAGTACATGTCATGGCATACATTAAACTACCAATTACTCGTGCATATTCCAATTGTGAAATAGCTCTACCATTATTAGGAATCATCTTTAGCTGTGGTTCAAAAGGTGTACTAATAGGTGTGCAATCAAACTGATTAAATTTCTTTAAAATTTTCTCAACATAATGAGATTGAGTGAGAATTATATTTTTATCTTTCCTTATTATTCTCATTCCTAATATAACATCAGCTACACCCATATCTTTCATATCAAATTTAGAAGACAGAAAACTCTTTGTATTATTAATGCTTTCTAAATCAGTACCAAGAATTAACATGTCATCTACATATAAACAAATTATCACACCTTTACCATTAGCAAATTTACTATAAACACACTTATCAGATTCATGAATTTTAAAACCATAAGAAATAATGACTTTATCAAATTTTTCATGCCATTGTTTAGGTGCTTGTTTTAGGCCATATAAGGACTTAATAAGTTTACATACTTTATTTTCTTGTCTAGGCATAACAAACCCTTCAGGTTATTCCATGTAAATTTCTTCTTCTAAGTCACCATTTAAAAAGGCAGTTTTCACATCCATTTGATGAATCTCAAAATTATATATAGATGCTAATGCAATTAAAATTCTAATAGTGGCGGTTCTAGCAATAGGTGCATAGGTATCAAAATAATCAATTCCTTCTTTTTGTGTAAAACCTTTAGCAACCAATCTAGCCTTGAATTTATCAATTGTCCCATCTATTTTCATTTTCTTTTTAAAAATCCATCTACACTTAATGGGTTTAGATCCTGGAGGTAAGTCTACTAATTTCCAAGTTTTATTTCCCAAGATTGAATCCATTTCATCATTTATAGCTTCTTTCCAAAATACTGAATCTACAGACTTAATTGCCTCACTATAAGTTTGTGGGTCTGTTTCAACGCTAAGAGTCAAAGCATATTGATTACAAGATGTGTCTCTAGTTCCTTCAACAAGATAGACTACAAAGTCGGGACCAAAGCTTTTTTCTTTCCTAGGTCTTTTACTTTTTCTAATCTCTTCTTGTTCTACTAGTGGAGTTTCAGGTAACTGTGAAGGAGTGCTTACTTCTTTTTCATTATTAATTCTAGGAATAGAAGAAAACCTTTGTTCATAAAAAATTGCATCTCTCGATTCAATTATTGTATTTACCTCAACAGAATCATTAGGTTCACTAACCAAAAATCTATAGGCTTTACTATGTTGTGCATAACCTATGAAAATACACTCAACACCTTTGCTTCTTAATTTCTTTCTCTTAGTTTCAGGTAGTCTTACAATAGCTCTACAACCCCAAACTTTAAGATAACCTAAATTAGGTTTTCTATTCTTCCATAATTCGTAAGGAGTTTGCTTATTATCTTTAACAGGTATTCTAATCAGAATATGACATGCAGTTAAAAGTGCTTCTCCCCAAAACCCTTTACTTAAACCAGAATAAGAAAGCATAGCGTTAACCATTTCAGTTAGTGTTTTATTTTTCCTTTCTGCTACACCATTTTTTTGTGGTGTATAAGGTGCAGTAACTTCATGTATAATTCCCATATCTTCACAAAATTGAGGAAAGTGATATTCACCACCTCTATCAGATCTAAGACATTTGATTTTAGTATCACATTGATTTTCAACTTCATTTTTATATGTCTTAAATCTATTAAGCACATCATCCTTAGAGTTTAAAAGATATATATAATAATATTTTGAAAAGTCATCAATAAATGTAGCAAAATATTTACTACCACCTCTAGTAGGTGTTCCATGCAAATCACAAATATCACTATGTACTAATTGTAACAAAGATGTAGTTTTTTCTATTTTTGGAAAAGGCAATCTTGTTATTTTTGTTTGCATGCATATTTTACACTTTTCATTCATATCATTCTCATATTTAGGAATTAAATTTAAATTAACCATGAAATGCATTTTCTTTGTATTAACATGTCCTAAAACGACTATGCCATAATGAAAGACAATCAACGATATAGCAGAAGAATCTTTTTCATTGATATTGAGCTTAAACATGCCCTCATACAAATATCCTTTGCCTACAAAGGTACCATTCTTAGTCAGAATAAATATGTCTGACTCAAATACAAGCTTAAAGCCAAATTTGTTAAGAAGACTTCCAGAAACTAAATTTTTCCTAACATCAGGAACATGAAAAACATTGGTGAGGCTAAGGATTTTCCCGGAAGTGAATTCGAGATCCACTGTCCCTTTGCCTTTAACCGCAGCAGTAGATGAATTTCCCATGTAGAGAACATCTCCTTCCACTGTTTCATAGGCAGAGAACAAGTTCTTTTTCTTACAAACATGCCTTGTGGCACCAGAATCAACCCACCAAGAGTTGTCTTCTCGAAGCATACTAGCCTCGGATATCATAGCAGCAAATTTTTGCTTTGTGTCTGATGTCCCTCCTTTTTCCTTTAGTTTCTTGAACTCACGACAATCCTTCTTGAAGTGACCTGGTTTGTTGCAATGAAAACAATTTCCTTTCTTCTTTTTGTTTGCTTTAGAATTATTTGAAAAATTCTTCCGCTTGTTATTTTTTCCATGATTGCCATATTTTTACTCCTTTCCTTCCTCCACCACATGGACCTTAGAAACAGAATTTTCTTGTTCCTCTTTACCATCTAGAATTCGAGACTCTTGTTCAATTCTTAAATGAGTCTCTAATTCTTCAAGTGAAAGATCCTCATTTTTGGGTTTGAGTTCTTTCTTGTAATCTTTCCAAGAAGGAGGAAGTTTTTCAATTATGGCAGCAACAATTACATTATCATCCATGTTTAATTTTTTCAGTTTGCAATGATTTATGATGCGTTGGATGTCATGAAATTGTTCTAGCACAGGCCTATTATCATGCATTTTAAAGCTTAAAAACTGACCGATAAGGAACTTCTTACTTGTAGCGTCTTCCGTAAGATATTTGGTCTCCAATGTTTCCCACAAAGTTTTTGCAGTCCCAACATTTTGGTATAAGTCGAACAAATTGTCAGCAAGTGCATTGAGAATGTGACCACAACACAAGTAATCATCGGTCTTCCATTTTGTGCGTTGCCTAGTTTGTTCCACGGTTTCATCTTTATCTTCATTTGGTTTCGGTTGTGACAAGACATATACAATCTTCAATGTTGTTAGAAGAAAATGAACCTTTTTCTGCCAACGCAGAAAATTACCACAATCAAAACGGTCCAATTTGACAAAGCCTTCTGTTATTTGTCGAAGTGATTTGGAAGAGTCGGCCATTTCAGAAAATACTGTATTTAGATTGTTGGATAATATGAATGCAAATACAGAAATGGAACTCTTTATATATCACAATAATGTCAACTTCAATACAAAAATGTCACTTCGGAATAGATACTAGAAAGCTTCAATGCGTGATGTCACTTTCCTAAATACGGTATTTGCCCCACACGAATAATTTCGGTATACAAACGGGAATCCGCAAATCCGTACTCAAGATACAATGAAGCAACTTGCACTGCCTGCAACTTGTATATTTGAAGACAGCCTTTGGATGCAGCAGCGAACAACAGTCAATCAAGTTCTTATTATGTTTATGTGCACAAAACTGAATAAGATAATTTATATCTCCTGAAAATTATAAGAGAGTAATAGCAAGGGTTGGAAAATTCAGAACTGGGTAATATCTGTTATATGTGAAAATTCGTTTTAGGCAGCCTTTATTTATAGATAATGAAAGGCTTTGTCTTCAAGAGTCATGACTATTGGATTAACAGTCTTAATCAATTTCGAAATGGTATGACTGTTAATTACCAACAGTCTTAAGTCATTTCCGAACAGGTACAATTAATACCGAATCGGTTTTGCACGGGTCAACCAAAAAGTGACCGCGCCCGAGCTACCGCGATCCGACTCGGACGAATCCCGGCAACCCGCTACCACCGCGGACACGCGAAGTGCAAAGTGCGCCACTAGCGCCTCTACAGCCCACTGCCCCGCACCCGCGCGTGTGCGTACGGTGCTTCGCACCGTATTGAGGTCTCTTGAATAGCCTCTTAAATGCTAGATGAATTAACTCTTCATCGTCCATTTGTACTTATTAAGTGTACAAATTCTTAATATTTTTCCAATGTGGGACTCAAAGGTTGCCCACTCCTTTTATAGCTTAGTAGTGACACTTAGCTTTGTACATTTTCCAATGTGGGACACTATCCCTTTTTATAGTTGGGTTAGCTTCCCACCTCTTCCTCACACTTCCAATGTGGGACAAGCTCTTAAAGCTCTTACACCCAAAAAAACTCTTACTCACTTATTTTAAAAATCACCAACATTAGTATTTTGTAGATTAGATATAGGTTTAATAAATCAGAGTTGGGTAAACCTTTTTCCTCAAACTAGTATAACACACCTTCATAGAGCATGTTCTGACCATAGCCCTCTTCTTCTTTCCATAAAAACTCCCAAAGATAATTGCCTAAAGCCTTTTAAATTCTTATCTATGTGTGCATTAAATCAAATGTTAATAAAATAATTGAAGAAGTATGGTCTCAAAAAATTTCAGCCCCTCCCATGATAGAGTTTGCTTTAAAATTAAAACAGTTAAAAAATAAGCTTAAAATATGGAACAATGAATCTTTTTAAAATGTATTTCAAACTGTAAAAGACTTAGAAGATTTAGTTCTCATAAAAGAAAATGCTTTTGATCTCCTTCCAAATGAAACTTTCAGAAGTGAAATGTAAAAAGCTAGAGATGATCTAAACATAGCATTACAAAGAGAAGAAAGCTTCTGGCATAAAAAAATCTATCAAATGGCTAAAATTAGGAGATAGAAATACTAAGCTTTTTCATGCTTCAGTTAAAAATAGATAAAGGAAATTATCTATCTCTAAATTAAGAATGCTCAAAATATTTTGGAACACTCTAATGAAGAGATCGGGACATTTTTTCTATCTCACTTGCAAAATTTATGGTTAGCTGAATGTCTTTCAACTGATCCATCTTTTTTGGAAGTCATCCACAAATAAATAAATGAAGATATGAATAAGGTCCATACGAAATTACCTGGTGAAGAAGAAATTTGCTCGGCTATATCTAATATGGATCAATCTAGCTCTCCTGGACCTGATGGTTTTGGAGGACCTTTCTACTCAAATTTTGGAACATAATTAAGAAAGATTTAGTTAAAGCTATTCATTCTTTCTTTGCTGGGGTACAAATTCCTAAAAGTTGGTCATCAACTTCTATAGCTCTTATCCCAAAAGTGTCCAATCCATCCTTGTGTTCTCAATTTAGACCAATTAGCCTTTGTAATTTTTATAACAAGATTTTATCTACGATATTAAATGATAGACTTGCCAATATCCGTGCTTCCATTATTTCGAAAAATCAAAGTGGTTTTATTAAAAACAGAAGCATACAACAAAACATTCTATTAGCCCAAGAGATGGTTCATAATATTGGAAAGAAGGCATATGGGAATAACGTCATTATAAAAATTGACATGGAAAAGGCTTATGATAAAGTTTATTGGCATTTCTTATGTCAAGTATGATTTGGAGAATAATATCCAACAATTGGTATTCCCTGAATTTGAATGGCCAAAGCATTGGTTATTTTCAATCTTTTAGAGGCCCAAGACAAGGAGATCCTATATCTCCAAGTCTCTTTATTATTGCTGTTGAGGCTTTAAGTAGAAATTTAGATAAACTAGTTGTTTATAACAAAGCTATTCCTTTTTCTCATCCTCCCAATAGTAAATTGATCTCTCATTTAGGCTATGCAGACGATCTTATAATTTTCATCAATGGGGGAAGGCATAGTATCGAATCTCTTTTTTAATTACTTAAATCCTATGAAGGTTGTTCAGGTCAAAAAGTGAACTTCTCAAAAAGTTCTTTTTATGTGGACAAAAAAGTGAGTCCTAAGAGAAGAGCTACCATAGAAAGGCACACAGGCTTATTCAATAAAAATCTTCCTTTGAAATACTTGGGCTGCAACTTGGTTAAAGGTAGACCTAAATTCATTCGTTTCTCAGAATTGATCTATAAAATTATGGAAAAGTTATATACTTTATCCTCCAAGATGATCTCTCAAGTAAGGAGAACAATCCTTATCAAACATGCATTACAATCAATACTTGTGTTTACTCTGGTAGTGTTAAATCCTCCAAAGAGTATTATACAGAGAACTCATAATATATTCAATAGATTATACTGGGGAGGCAGTTCTAAAGATAATCCTTTTCTATGGTGTAAATGGACTGATCTATGAGGTCCATTGAATGAAGGTGGTCTTAATTTCAGAAGATTAGAAGAGATTTCCTCAGCATTTAGCATAAACCTATTTTGAAAATTTAAATTCGACTCAGGAATTTGGGCAAATTTTATTAGAAATAAACATAAGAATGACGTTTCAGTTTCTACAGGATCTCATATAATTAAAAGAATCGCAGTCGTTCAAGATTTTGCCAAAAATTTTATTTCTTCTGAAAAACAAATTTGGTTGCCTTCTAGTTCAGGAGAATTCTCTATAAAATCTTCATTCAACACTTGCAGATAAGCTAGACCAGCCTCTATCATCTGGAAACTAAATTGGTCTAAAGAATGCCCAATGAAGATTTCCAACGTTATTTGGAAACTTCTGAATAATTTAGTACCTTTTGAAACAGTGGTTCAAAACATAGGAATAAGACTTGCATTTGTTTGTATATTGTGTGTTAATGCAGAAGATAGCAGTCAACATGTCCTTATAGAATGTCTAATAGCTCAAAAGGTTTGGTATCACTTCTCTCAACTCATGGGAATTAATAATGATACATCTTCTTGTAGAGTAATTTTATTCTCCCAGTGGTTAGCTCAATCCAATAGAGACTACCTTAAAATTATTCAAAATATATTACCTAACATTATCTTTTGGGAAATATGGAAAGCTAGAAATAATTTTTTTTTAGAATTATCACACAAATTCATCATTAATTTTTCTAAATGTAATTTCCCTAACTACTAATATTATGATTATCTGTAAGTTTTATGATTCTATTCTTCAAGAGGACAATCAAATGAGTAAATTTTTTATATTAAAACCTTTCCAAAGAAAGTAACATTAATCAAATGTAATTGGAATAAACCTCCTGTAGGTTTTTTCAAATTAAATATAGATGGAGCATATAAAAATAACCCTGGCCCAAGTGGTATAGGAGGAGTTATTAGAGACTATAGAGGTCATTTCATAGCAGGTTTTTGTAAATCTATTATGACTCAAACTTCATTTACAGCAGAAGTTATGGCCTTACAGGAAGGTCTGAATTTGATCTCCCAACTTTTTATCTCTGATGTTATTATAGGATTTGATTGTAAATCATTAGTAGATGTTGTATTAAAGAAAACTAAACCTCCTTGGTCAAGCCCAGAAATTTTTGAAAAACTTAAGTTTCGAGAGAACTTTCAAATTAATCATACATGGAGATAAAACAACTCTGTTGTAGACTATCTTGCATCAAGTGCCTCAATCAAGAAAATGGACTCAACATATTGGAGATTCAATTCCCTTCCAACTTTGGGTAAAGGACATCTCCACATGGATAGAAAAAATTTCCCTAATATTATAATCAAAGTACAAAAGTTGTATGGGTTTGTAATCTATGGAGAGGCTTTTTCTCTATTATTTATATATAAAACGTCTGGGGGTTTCGTCCCTCTTTGGAAAAAAAGTGATAGACTTACCTTGCAAGTGCGTGTTCAATCCCCATGTCTTTGTCGGGAAAAAATGGGGACAGTAACTTTAGGGGGAGTTTTGATATTAATGATTAATTTTATATTACTCCTATGCATCACAGGTAGTTTGTTTCATGTCTATAGACATCCTTCTGCTTGTACGTCCTATGAAACCATCACAGAGAGATCATTTACTATTAGGTTGTCAGGTTGCCTTGTGTATTTTCATTTTTTGTGTTTTGTATGGGCATTAGATTGTCTTGATGATCTGGCTTAGCGATTAAGTCTTTTTATTTTTTTATTTTTTTTGTATTTTGTCCCAGAATATCCAAAGGGGGAAATTTCTAAGGACAAATTTCCACATTGAGTCAATTTATAGTATTGGCTTTTTCCGTTGAATAAAACACTTTTGTTAGGGTGTCATATATTAAATCCCACAAGTGAAAACAAGTTAGCTGCCATACTTACAAAATCACATTCTAGCATTCATCATCCGCTTTCTAATTTCCACTAATGTATATGATACTATGATATTTGGAGAAACATTTTTGAGCTTTTAAACGTTTTTAAAAATGTTTTTTGAAAATATTTGAATTTTTCTTGGTTGTTCTAATGACATTTGATATGTCGTTGGAATGAGGTCCTCTATTTCGTTCGAACTAGAGATCAAATGAGTTTAATAATATAAATCTTTGCCTTATCTGAAATCTCATTAGATGAATTATTCGAAGATCATTCCAATGATATTGATACCCTCATTAGATGGAACTTCAAACGAGGTCTAACGATCCACTCCCCCCACTGGAATTTCATTTGATTTCTCGTTACACTTATGTTCGAATGAGATCCGATAAGTCATTTGAACGTCCCGACACATGTTTTTAAACATTAGTTTTTCTCAAGTTTTCCACTCTCCCACGTTTAAAAAAATATATTTTATATAGGAGTTCTTAACAATAGTTTTTATCAATCCTTTCTTAAGCCTTATAAGGCTAAAAACTCTTTGGAAATCATGTACAAATATCATTGAGCCTTTATGATCAAGTTTTCCAAATTCAAACACACATAAACATTTCTTGATCTATGTTTGTGGTTGTGCGGTGGATTCTGCACTGTTAGAAATGGTAAAGGCTATCGGTGGATACCGAGGCAAGGAGCTACTATGAAGCCGTGTTGGATTGCACGGATCTACAACCGGATGTTTTGAAGACTGCATCTGCGTGGTCTTAATGTGTTAAGTTTTTTAAGTTAATTAGTCTTTTTTCCATTTCAGTTTCTCTCGAGCATCGACATCTCATGGATTGCTTTTCTTCCTTTACAATTGAATTGTGACAACCCGCAATCCGAGATAAGGGGTGGCCAGCCCGATACTCAAACGTAACAGGAATCATGGGTGGATATCATTCTCAGCATCACAAATATAAACTGAGTATACGGGAAAACCACCCAATAAATCAGAAAACGGGTTGCCAAAAAGTGTAAAATTTTAAAAAATGCGGTTAAGAAGATTTAAACTAACAACCCCATCTGACAAGCAAGTGGAATTCCAAAAGATAACATATAATATAACTAACTAAAACGAATGTGCACAAATGGACCGAATAAGCTGTCGGTCCACAGTTACATAAGACAACGTACAACGATATAAACTATCTTACATAATACAATCATTAATCAAATACACATGTTTGGGCCACACGCCCGAGGGACAAGACCCGATCATAACTAGAATAACAAGAATGAAAGCGTCTAATACAACATCCTGTAATAACCCGCAAAAATCTTACAGCTCGTCGAAAGTGCAGGGAACTAGGGAAAGTCAAGTCGGGCGTCCTTGCGGTGGAGCACCTGAGCGGATACAATAATATATACAACAAGGAAGTAAACCGGTCAGGGTCGGGTTCTATATGATTTCTAGAAGAATAAAAAGCATGATAGATATGAACAGTTATACATGAATGAGGAGGATGATAATATGACATGCTATCTACAAATTTAAGCAAGAAAAGAAGGTAAAGCACTTTAATTTAAAACCCTTCCTTATTAATACAATTTCCATTTCCTTTAGACATTCCTCATTAGGAATAAAACCATATATTCGGTTTAGTCAAGAAGTTATAATTTCTATTCATTAATTAAAACTTCCTATTTTATCTTTCCATTCCTTATTAGGAATATCATTTACATCAAGTGCTCTTTATGGCACATATTTATGCTCTTTATGGCATTTCATACGCTCTTTGTGGCGTTTAACAACCATCAAGTCGAACTTGATGAAAATATAGTTATATTCATATACATATAACGATATCTAAGACCGCCCGTCCGGGTTTCCCCACTGTGCGCGCCCCTAAATGACCATCATCTTCCAGGGCCTAACATAAGACAACCTGGGCACCTATCGGAATACGTCGGGAAGCGGCCATGAGCCTGCGGGGTAGTCAAGACCACACCCAGAATCTCCTACCCATCGCAAAAAATAGAACAATAAGCGCTCCCATGGCCTAGGACTATATCCACCCTGCATTCATTAGCCAGGGGGCTTCACCTCACGAGCAAACTTCCCTTATGATGTCATTTTGAGAGGTGTGTAACAGTAAATTAACATGCAACGCCACCTTCGAGTGATAGAATGCAGTGAGGATAAGAAACAATTGTGCTAAAACACATTGAGGAAGGGAGTGAGGATGAGTTAAAATTGTATAATTTTAATTCTATAGGCTTAAATGCTTTGTTTAGTTCAGTTACCCCTGAGGAGTTTTTCCATATCATGATGCGTGAAACCTCAAAGGAGGCATGGGACATTCTTTAAATCACCCATGAGGGAACGAGGGTGGTGAAATCATCTAAACTTTAAAATCTCACTACACAATTTGAAACCATTCACATGAGCATATAACAAGATTTATCAACCTCGCCACACACTTTGAGACTATATGCATGCTTGAAATTGAAACATTTGATGAATTCTATGCTCGTATATTTGATATTGTAAATATCAGTTTTAATTTGGGTGAGAAAATTCTAGAAGTGAGAGTTGTTAAGATAATTTTGTGGTATTTTGCATCTCGTTTTAGTGTGATAGGTACCATCCTTAACTCTTTGGAAATTCTAGAAACAATTAGGCTAGAAGAACTTGTAGGTGATCTCCAGACTTACAAATTAGACATGTTCCCTCAAACCCAAAGAAAAAGAGAAAAAGGAATAGCATTAAAGATAAATAAAAAAGAGGAGGTTTCTAACTGTGATTCTAAAATTGATCAAGATGATCTTGCCCTATTTTCTAAAAAAATTAAAACGCTTCTCAAATTCAAAAATTAAAGTTCATCAAAGTTGAAAATAAAAAAATATAAATTGGTAAGAATTTTTATAAGGATGATCAAAAGAAAGCTAAAGATGAATATCCTAAGAAAGATGAATTTGAGAGGTGTTATGAGTATGAGGTAAAAGGTCACAAAGCCCATGAGTGACCCAGTAGGCTTAAGAGACAGGGCAAAGGTAAAGTTTCTTATCATTCCACTGTAAGTGATAGTGATAATGACTCGGTGGATTCCGGAGATTAATCACCACATGGACATAACTTCACCACATTCATGGCTAGTAATGTTATCACTTTAAGTATGTCTCATCCCGATGAGTATGTTTCCAAATATGTAAACCATGATTATGAGTCGAATAATTCCGAATTATTTGATGAGAATTTGAGGGAGAGACAACATGGTCTCTAATACGCGTACTCCAAACTTTACATCGTGTTATTAAAAATGAAAAATAAAAATAAAAATTTGACTCTGAGGGTGTTATATTTAAAGAAGGAGTTAAAAGTTTTGAGAGAGAGTGAGGCCTCGGTTAGAATCTCTTTAAGTGAAAAACTTGTTTCGATGGCTAGGAAAAAATAACTTAACCAATAAAGTGGTTAGTTTTACAAGAGATCTTCGAGCATCATTGGAGATTTGTGGTAAACTTAAAGCCCAAATTTTCCAACTCGATAAAGATCTCAAACGTGCACGAGAGGTCAAATTCACCTTAGATGACACATTCAGTAAAGTCAGAAAAATGTTTACAGGTTTTGCTCTGGGTTTTAAAGAGAGTTATGACATAGGTTAAGAGGGTGCATCCACTTTCAATACCACACCCTATTAGATTGCCAAGTTTAAGTCAGATACTTATGAGCCTCCACCTAACCCACCAAGGAGAACTCATCCTAGGCATTTTACCTAAGATCGACCCAAGAAAACCGATGTTTGTACCTACCCATTCCAAACAAAGAGGTTACCTTAGGAATTTTTGTTACAAGCTAGGAAGATTCTCTCATACACATGCTCCCATAGATCACTATATATAGCGACCTAACTAGTATTAGAGAGCAAGTTGAGTCTTTAGTCAATGGAAGAATTTCAAAGGGTGTATACGTCTTTTGAGAACACTTTCAACACAATAACTAGTGATAATAATGATAAGGGTAAGAAAAGGGTTACCACTACCAGGTTACCTAAAGTGGAGAAAAAGCCGTTGTTGTTCATATTGATCTTAAGGTTCAAAATAATTTGCAATGGTATTTTGATAGCGGGTGCTCTAGGCACATAACCAGTGAAAAGTCTCATTTTACTATCCTTGTGGATCGCAAGGAAGGAAAAGTAACCTTTGGGTATAGGAGCAGGTTTAGCATATTAGGACGAGATTGTATGGAGCTTTTTAACTTTCTTAAGATAAACAATGTGTTGTATGTCGAAGGGTTGAAGGCTAACTTAATAAGCTTAAGGCAACTTTACAATAAAGTTTGATCGGTCGGAATGTAATATTTATGATCAATCTGGTAAAATTTTGCTACAAGGTGTGAGGACTACTGACAATTTCTATGATATCATTCCTAAGTCATATTTAGCATGTAATAGTGCTAAGGACTCCATCATGGACCTTTGGCCTCAATAACTAGGTCACGTCAATTTTAGAGATCTTACGAAGTTAGTTAAGAAAAACCTAGTTCGTGGCTTACCATCACTCGAAAAAATAACTTCCTCGATTTTTGAACCTTGCCGATAAGGGAAAAAAATCAAGAGTCCCCATAGGAAGTTATATACTATTGCCACCTTACGTGTGTTAGAGTTGATACACATGGATCTTATGGGTCCAATGGGCATTGAGACCATTAGTGGTAAGAAGTACATTTTGGTAATGGTCAATGACTTTTCGAGATATTCCATCATTGTATTTCTTAGGGATAAGTCTTATGCTTGTGAGTTCCTTACAACCAAGTCCGTCTACATCAAAATCAATACAATGTTCCCTCAATAGATTAAGAAGTAACAATGTCATGAAGTTTATCGATGATGGTGTTGTTCATCAAATATAAGTTTCGATGGTAGTCTTTCCTTAACAAAATGGGGTGATTTATAGGAATAATAGGACTATCTAAGAGATAGAACAATCCATGCTCCTTAGTTGGAATGTTCCTAAACGATTTTGGGTGGAGGCCATTAACACTGCATGCCATATGGTGAATAGGGTTTATCTTTATTCACACACACTTCACACTCCATAAGAGTTGTGGACCGGTAAAAAACCAAACCTATCATATTTCTGACTTTTTTGGAGCCCTTGCTAAATACTTATAGATAAAGAGAATTTAGGGAAATTAGATTGTGAAAGCGATGAGGGAATACTTTTAGGATATTCATCAACTAGTATAGCCTATAGGGTATATAACCTTAAAATATCTAAGATCATAGAATCGATAAACATTGCGATTCCCATTGTTCCTCACACCACCACGATTGACCCAGATCTTTAAAAAAGTATTTACCCTTGGTTCAAAAGAGTTATGATCCTACTGACATACTTGAAGATCTCACACTAGTTGTCAAGACTCATTTTTAACTAAAGAATGTGGTTAGCTACTTTTACTACACTTCCATAATAGAGCCTAATGCACTGAAAGATGAGCAATCGATAAGTTCTATACAAGAAGAGTTGCTTAAATTTTAAAAGAACGATGTTTGGGAATTAGTCCCCCGACCTAGCGAGACTAATATGATTAGTACTAAATGGGTGTACAAAAATAAAATGGGCGAGAATTATACCATCATGAGTAATAAGGCTAGGATGGTCGTCTAAGGTTGCACACAAGTTGTAAATGTGAACTTTGATGAGAGATTCACTCCTGTTATCAGGCTTGAGTCCGTCCATATACTACTCATCATAGCATGTCATATATGGTTTAGGCTATACCAAATGGATGTCAAAAGTGCCTTTCTCAATAACATTCTTTAAAAAAATGTTTACGTGGAACAATCAAATGGATTTGAAGACCCAAAGCACCTGAAACACATCTTTTATATAAAAAAGGTTGTGTGTGGTTTGAAGTAAGCACTCTATGCTTGGTACAAAAGTCTAACTTCTCATATCTTTGCTCGTGGCTTCAAGAGAGGAGAGTTAATATGATGTTGTTCGTTAGGAGAGAGAATGGTTCTATATTACTTACCCAAGTATATGACATGGTCTTTGGATCCATGTGTTTCCAAAATGCTCATACTTTTGAGGAGGAGATGATAAGAAGATTTGAGATGAGTATGGTTGGTGAACTTACTTTCTTCCTAGGTCTCCAAGTGTGTCAACTCAAGAATGGGATATCGTATTTATATCTCAATCTAAATATGCTAGGGATTTAGTAACAAAGTTTGGTTTGGAATCCAATAAGAACTCTCGCACACCCATGAGTTCCTAAAAAAAGCTTAGAAAATACACAATAGGTAAGGACACATGGAAAACACTCTATAAGAGTATGATCGGAAATATCCTCTTCCTGACCTCTAGCCTTCCCGATATTGCCTTAAGTGTTGGAGTTTATGCACAATGCCAAGCGTCCTGAATGATGATGCTAGGAATCAGCACCACCAGGTGAGGTATTTTGCAAGCTCAATATATGTGTAACAATGGCAACATAGCAGTATAAAGAAGATAAGAATGAGGTGAGGAAAAGGGGGATAACACCTGAAGATAAGTGGTTCAGCCAATTTGGCCTACGTCCACTGTGAGTGTGTGTGAGTAATATCACTGAAAGAAGGCACTAATGGCCATGGATACAACCTCTCAAGCTCTCTCTCTCTCTCCAGTATGTATTTAAACAGAGTTTTAGCTAGGGTTTTAATATCTGTATCCTTTTGCAAGGTAGGGGATGATCCCTTTATATAGTGCCTAGGGGGTGTAATGTACCCCCTATGCATGTAATGTGCATGTGTGTAGTTTCCTCACCAATGGGGGTGTGCCACCTGTCATGGACACATGTAGGCAATGATGATGAAATATTCTCCCACATGTGGAGAATAATCTTGTTATAACTGATTTGTGCCCAGGTGTCCTTATCCAGATGTCAACAGATGCTCGGCAGTCATGTTGGTGAATGGCCTCGGCCTAGGAGAGGCCGAGGTATAAAGGTTGGATGTGCGCTCAATCCGCGAAGTGTCATGAGGAATCTCGGCCTGATGTCAGCCGAGGTATATTCTAGGGTCGGCCTGAGCCGAGGTTAGGCATGTGGCATGCTGATGTTTACTAATACCTCTGGTAACCTCGGCCCAAGCCGAGGTAGGATCCATGATGAAGGTGAATCGGTGGCTCCTTGTAATCTCGGCCTACTGATGGCCGAGGTTGCTATTTCTGGGCACTTGAGGGTGCTGTTGATATCTGCGACGTGCGTGGTATCCTTGGGGAGGTGCATGTAGTAAGGTCGGCCGGGGCCGAGGTAGTCCTGGCCGAGGGATGATACCGGTGGTCCTTACCCCTTATTGGGCCTACCAATGTCTCGGCCACCATCTCGGCCGAGGTTGGTATCCCTGGCTGAGGTTATACTTGGGCATATCAATCACCCCCCAGCCCTTAGTCATATGCGAGAGCAGGTGGCTAGGGGATTCTTGCCTCCGAGGCCAGTTCACCCCAAGGCCAACACCTGCATGACACCTGTCCCAAGCCAAGGCGTGCCCACTTGGTTGACATGTGCTGTCAGTTTTCCTTTGGGCTTCCCAAGGCAATGATGAGCCTTGGGAATCGTGCTCAAGTATTTAAAGGTTAAAAACCTTTCTTCTTCCCCATTTCTCTCCTTCGCGCCTAATTTTCTGCAACTCTCTCTCTCCGAAGCTCCCTCGTTCCAGCGCTTGTTCTGCAGGGGAATACCTTGTTTCTTGCGCGATTTCTTCTATTTCATTCATCAACTCACCCTCAGGTACCTCCCCCTCTCCATCTCCTTCATTTTTGGCATTTTAATTTGAATTTTTCGGTGAGGGTTTGAATTTTCCAGTGAGGGTTTAAATTTTCCGGTGAGCTAGGTTTTCTGCAAAAGTTCTTTGGTTTGATCTTTGGTCCCCTTAATCTTTCAAGCCAAACTCGTTTGTAGTTTTTAGGATTTTTCCTCAAGTTTAGGGTCTGCCAAAGTTTTGGGTCGTCCCCAGATGCTCAGACCCCTTCATCAACTTCTTGAAGACTTCCCATCTCTTAGAGAAAAGACCTTAGAGAAAATTAGGCAAATAGAGAGAGCTCAGGAAGAAGCTCGTAGGTCACAGGAGTTCCCTGTTAGACCTCTCTTTCCTCCACCTCTCAAGGTGGTATACCCTCGTCCACCTGAGAATTTCTATCAGACAGACGCCTCTGCCAATAACTTGCCGATGTCTGAGTCTGAGTCTTCCACCTCCGACCCGATGTCTGTGGACTCTTTCCAAGAGGCCATGGACTTCACTCCTCAGGCTGGTCAGGACCCTGACCAGGCCGAGGTTTCCATCCGGGCCTCGTCCCAAAATGGCACAAGTACCTCAAGTTCTTCAGAGGTTGAGCTTGTTGGGCCAAGTGTGGCTGTGCCTCCCATTCTAAATGCCATCCCACTATCGGCCGTTACTGGGGCCGAGTTTGCTCAAAGGTTCCCTGGTCACCCGTCTACGTCTGCTCCAACCGACGTTGAGTCTGACGAGGATGAGGATGCCGAAAGTGATGTTGACACATCTGAGGCGGCCGAGTATGAAAGCACAGTTACTGAGGTGGATCTATTGCACTTCAGGTACTTATACTCCATCGGTCCCTCTATCCACTTAAGGAGACCTCTGAGGGAAGAGAGTGCCTACCATGGTCAAGATGGGGAGATCAACTTGTACGAGCAGATGTTCAAGTTAGGTTTTCGTCTTCCCTTTCACCCTGTCATCAGGTCCATCCTTTCCTTCATTAACTTGGCCCCCTCACAGCTCTCTCCCAATGCTTGGAGAGTTATCATAGGGGCCATTATCTTGTGGAGGGTTGTCCATCACTCTGACCTCCCAGTTCAGGTCTTTGCTGGCTGTTACGTCCCCACCTCGGCCAAGAATCATCCGAGCTACTATCACTTCGTGGCTCGGAGGCCTGAGAAAAAGATGCTCTTGGTCACTCAGACCTCCGATCATAATTGGAAACCTCGGTACTTTTTTGCCTCAGAGCTGTGGGAATTCGGCCCTTCCATTCCCTCTTCCATTCATGAGCCGAGAATACCCCTTAAATGGGGAAAAGTCACCATGTCTGCTAGGGCCGATCCTGGACTAAGTGTTCAAAATGGCAAAAAGGTGAAGGCCCTGTAAGACCAAGGGGCCCATGGGATGTTTGTCAAGTTCGAGCATCTGTTGACCCCCCAGTACCTCTCGGGGACGAGCTTAGGTGGAAGTCCCCTAGTTGACTTTGGTGAGGATTTTTATTTTTATTTCAAGTCTAACCTCTGATTATACTTACTTTATTTCTGAGTCTTATTTTTTCATTTTTGCAGAGAGACCACCAGGCATTTCAGACGAGTTGTGGGAGATGGCAGCTCCAAGCTTGGCTAGACTTGTCAAGAAAACTAGTTCGAGCGCTCCTCCACCTGCTCCCTCAACATCCAAGTCCAAGAAGAGGGCCCCTGAGGTCCATCCCCCTAAAGATCAGAGGCTGAGCTCCAGGCAGAGGAAGACTTCAGACGCTGCGATCCCTATCACAGCCGACACCTTAGCTGCTCGTCTGGACCAACTGAAGCTTACCGACAGCGTGGTCGGCAACAGCAGGCAGGATATGGATTCCCTTGCCAACGTGATGACTGATGGCGATAAGCGCTTTTATAGGGCCATGGACACTCATATGCTGGTTGAGTTCGGCCTCCACAGAGCCGTCCAGGTATGGCTTATCTTTTTGTCAATATTTTTCCAAAGTGCAACCTCTGAAGTTACTTCCCTCTTACCTCTTCATTGTCTCTGCAGAGTGTGACTGCCATGTACCAGTTATCTAACTGGGCCTTGAGGAAATTGCCTCTGATCCAGAAGGGGCAAGAGGCTGAGCAGGTGGAGAGCACCCTGAAGGCCGAGGTCGACCGTCTGAGGACGGAGTTGCAAAATGCTGAGACCAAGGCCCAAAATTCTGAAAGCAAGGCCCAAGGCCTAGAAAAGGACATCTCTGCACTCGTCCAGAGCCACACCAAGGCCCTGAAGGACAAGGATGAGGCCCTGCAGAGGAAGGTTAATGCTGCTGTGAAGGCCTCTCTTGCAGATGCCTCGGAGAAAATAATTGCTGATTACAAGGTCTCCGATGAGTTTATAGGTTTTGGTCTTGAATACCTTGAAGGGGGTATCAAGGCTACCACCAAATGGGCCGAGGTCAAGGAGGCCGAGGTTGGCACCATAAAGGCCTCCGACTTTGTGGGCCTCGGCCTTGCCGACGCTCAGTTTGCCCAGGCCTTGCAAGAGATAGAGGACGAGGCTGCTGCCCCTGGTCAGACTGTTACTCTGGAAGGGACTGATCTCGGAGGGACTAACCCTACAAATGAAGTGACTGAGGTGACCAATGCCGAGCAGGCCAATCCAGCCGAGACATCGAATGTTCCTCCCTCAGATGTTTGACTTGGCCTTGTATTTTGCATTTTTTGTTTTGACTTGTAATCTTGCATTTGTAATTTCTCAGACATGTAAATATTATGTAATTTCTTTCATTGAATGCCAATGTCTTCCTTCTTCTTGATCTCTGAATGTATTTGAATGCCATGCAATCTCTGAAGTCATTATTTTAATATGATGCCATAACCATTACTTAAGAGTCTGAGGTCCTCTAACCTAGGTGTCTGAGCTCAGACCTCGTCACCACCGAGTGATGTTATGAGGGTCTGAGGTCACCACCTGGGCCGAGGTTAGCCTCATAATAAATCACCAAATTAATGATGTTAAGGGTCTGAGGTCATCTAACCTAGGTGTCTGAGCTCAGACCTCGTCACCACCGAGTGATGTTATGAGGGTCTGAGGTCACCACCTGGGCCGAGGTTCGCCTCATAATAAATCACCAAATTAATGATGTTAAGGGTGTGAGGACCTCTAACCTAGGTGTCTGAGCTCAGACCTCGTCACCACCGAGTGATGTTATGAGGGTCTGAGGTCACCACCTGGGCCGAGGTTAGCCTCATAATAAATCACCAAATTAATGATGTTAAGGGTCTGAGGTCCTCTAACCTAGGTGTCTGAGATCAGACCTCGTCACTACCAAGTGATGTTATGAGGGTCTGAGGTCACCACCTGGGCCGAGGTTAGCCTCATAATAAATCACCAAATTAATGATGTTAAGGGTCTGAGGTCCTCTAACCTAGGTGTCTGAGCTTAGACCTCGTCACCATCGAGTGATGTTATGAGGGTCTGAGGTCACCACGTGGACCGAGGTTAGCCTCATAATAAATCACCAAATTAATGATGTTAAGGGTCTGAGGTCCTCTAACCTAGGTGTCTGAGCTCAGACCTCGTCACCACCGAGTGATGTTATGAGGGTCTGAGGTCACCACCTGGGCCGAGGTTAGCCTCATAATAAATCACCAAATTAATGATGTTAAGGGTCTGAGGTCCTCTAACCTAGGTGTCTGAGATCAGACCTCGTCACCACCGAGTGATGTTATGAGGGTCTGAGGTCACCACCTGGGCCGAGGTTAGCCTCATAATAAATCACCAAATTAATGATGTTAAGGGTCTGAGGTCCTCTAACCTAGGTGTCTGAGCTCAGACCTCGTCACCACCGAGTGATGTTATGAGGGTCTGAGGTCACCACCTGGGCCGAGGTTAGCCTCATAATAAATCACCAAATTAATGATGTTAAGGATGGAACGAGAATGTCATGGAAACTGATCTTTATTAACAACCTCTTCTCAATAAGATGGTACATTTACAATTTAAAAAATAGATGCAATATCATATGAAATATCTCTTTAGGTGGTCAGCATTCCATGGGTTGGTGAAGGGTTCTCCCTCTAGGTTCTCTAGCCTATACGTGCCAGGCACAACCTCTTCCGTTACTCTGTAGGGGCCATGCCAGTTCGGGTGTAGCTTGTTTGTTTTTTGTAGGGTCTTCTTAAGCACTAGGTCTCCTACCGCAATGGGTCTTGATTTCACCCTTTGATTGTAGAATTTTGCTGCTCTCTGTTGGTATGCTGCTTTCCTGACCTCTGCGTCTTCCCTTCTTTCTTCAATTAGGTCCAGGTCTAACCTCCTCCTTTCCTCGTTGCTGTCAGGATCGTAGGTCTGAACCCTATGAGTTGGTAGGCCTATCTCTGTTGGTATGACGGCTTCTGAACCGTGTGCCAGCATGAATGGGGTTTCTCCTGTGGGTGTCCTCGCTGTGGTCCTGTAAGCCCATAGCACAGCGTAAACCTCTTCTATCCATCTCCCCTTCGCGTCTTCTAACCTCTTCTTGATTCCGTCCAAGATAGTCCTGTTTGTGACCTCAGTCTGGCCATTAGCCTGAGGTCGACCAGGAGATGAGAAGAACTGTTTAATCCCCACACTTTGGCAATACTTCTCTAAGGAGGAGTTCTTGAACTGGGTCCCATTATCTGAGATGAGCGTGTTTGGGAGGCCATACTTACATATGATGTTCTTCCAGATGAACTGAAAGGTCTTCTGCTCCGTAATCGTTATAATCGGTTCGGCCTCTACCCATTTTGAAAAGTAGTCAATGGCAACTATCAAGAATCTATAGTTGTTGACTGCTCTTGGCAAAGGTCCTACTAAGTCAATTCCCCATACCGCGAAAGGCCACGGAGAAGAGATTGATGTCATAGGCTGATGGGGTTGGTGGGGGATAGTGGCAAACCTCTGACATTTGTCGCACTTCTTCACATAGCCAGCAGCGTCCCTGGACATGGTTGGCCACCAGTATCCTTGAGAGATGATCCTTTTGGCTAAGGGTCTTACCCCTATGTGGCTAGATCAAGAGCCCTCATGAACCTCTTGCAAGACCCGGGGTACCTCCATGGGATGCACACATCTGAGGAGGGGCAAGAGGAACCCCTTTTTATACAAGACATCACCTACCAATGAGAACCTGGCAGCTCTGTACCTCAACTTTTTTCTTTCCAATCTGGACTCAGGTAGCTCCCCCTCTCTTAAGTATCTGACGAGCGGGTCTATCCAAGAGTCTCCTGGGTTCACATTGTGACAAGGGCTGCGTACCTCGTCCTCCTCTATGCTTGCCTTTCCCAGGACTTCAATTGGGATGGTTATTCCCAAGTCTGTCTTCATTGCCGAAGCCAGCCTTGCCAATGCGTCAGCGTGATTGTTGCTCAATCTCGGCACTCTCTTCAGTTTGGCCTCTTCAAAAAACTCTAGCAATCCTCTTACCTTTTTTAAGTACCTGGCCATCCTTTTGTCTTTAGCCTCGTATGCCCCCAACACCTGGTTAACAACCAACCTTGAGTCGCTATGCAATAGGAGCCGCTTTACCCGCAGAGTTGTTGCCAATATGAGACCTGCTATCATGGCCTCATACTCAGACTCGTTATTTGAAGCCTGGAAATTGAATCTCAAGACATATTCAATGTTGGAGCCATCTGGAGCCGAGAGTACTATCCCCGCGCCGCTTCCACCGTCATAGGAGGATCCATCCACGTAGAGGCTCCACACGTCTTCGTCTGAAGAGAAGATCCCTTCTCTCATCACCCCTTTTTCGAAGAGGTATCGATCCTCTTTGTTTTCTTCTATTCTCCTCCGAGTCTTACCTGGGACTACCTCTTCTCGGCCCCGGAAGACGTACGGGTCTGTCTCTTCCGAATCTCGAAAGACACCTCGACTCTCCTCTTCGCCGCCATCCAAGCTCTTCTCTGACTCAGTCTCTTCCCAAGTGAACTCTGCGACAAAGTTTGCAAGGGCCTGCCCCTTGATGGCTGTCCTGGGCTGGTAGGTGAGGTCATACTCTCCTAGCTCGATGGCCCAGGTCATCAGTCTTTCGGACTTCTCAGGCTTGTGCAAGACCTGCCGCAGTGGTGAGTCGGTGAGGACTGTCATGGAGTGAGCTTGAAAGTAAGGCTTCATCTTCCTAGAGACGTGTATCAGGGCATAAGCCAATTTCTCCATGCGGGGATAGTTTTGTTCAGACCCTTGAAGGGACATACTATTGAAATACACAGGTCTCTGAACCCCATCCTCTTCCCGTATGATGGTAGCGCTAATGGCCGACTCAGAGACTCCCAGGTACACAAACAACCTTTCCCCCGCGATAGGCTGGGACAGCAGCAAGGGAGACCCCAAGTAGAACTTCAATTGATCAAAAGCTTTTTCACACTCTTCATCCCACTGGAAGGCCTTTCTCAGGACTTTAAAGAACGGAAGACACTTGTATGTGGCTCTGGAAACAAACCTATTAAGGGACGCCACCCTTCCAGTGAGTCTCTGAACATCCTTGATACTCCTAGGAGTCTTCATGTCGAGTAATGCCTTGATTTTTTTCGGGTTTGCTTCAATTCCCCTCTGATTAACGATGAACCCCAGGAACTTCCCGGCTCCTACCCCAAAGACACATTTTGCTGGGTTGGGCTTCATCCTGTAGGAGTCCATGACATCAAAGGTCTTCTCAAGGTCCGCTACGTGAGTACATGCTTTCAGGCTCTTCGTTAGCATATCGTCCACGTATACCTCCATGGTCTTACCTATCTGCTCCTCGAACATCTTATTGACAAGACGTTGATAGGTCGCACCCGCATTTTTTAAACCAAAGGGCATCACCTTGTAACAGTACGTCCCCTTGTCAGTGATGAAGGCTGTCTTCTCAGAGTCCTCGGCATCCATGAAGATTTGGTTATAACCTGAATAAGCATCCATGAAACTCATAAGCTCGTGCCCTGCTGTTGCATCCACCATCTGGTCTATCCTAGGCAAGGGATAGCTATCCTTCGGGCAAGACTTATTCAGGTCTGTAAAGTCTACACACATCCGCCACTTCCCATTGGCTTTAGGCACGATGACTGCATTTGAGAGCCATTCCGGATAGGTAACCTCTCTTATGAACTCGGCTTCTTCCAACTTTTTCACTTCTTCCCGGATGACCTCATACTTCTCCCTGGAGTAAATTCTTCTCCTCAACTTGATAGGTCTGGCATCCCTGTCCACGTTGAGCTTGTGGGTCATGACCTCAGGGTCTATACCAGGCATGTCTGCATGACTCCAGGCGAAGACACTCTGCCTTTTCTTCAGGAAGTTTATCAGCTCTTCCTTGATCCTTGGTTCTAGGGCCTTGCCGACCTGGACAGTTTTTTTCGGTTCGTCCTCATTGAGGCCGATGGATTCTACCTCTTCCGCGGCCTTGCCCTTTTTCAGTTTTGTTTCATCCCTCGGATCAAGAGTGTCGATGCTGTAAGTGGCGGTTGCTCTCTTATGGGCCTCTCTCTCTTCAGCTGAGTTGAAGTAACACTCCCGTACCGTGGTCTGGTCCCCTTGCACTTCCCCTACCCCATAAGGAGTCGGTAATTTTAGCATTTGATGGACCGTTGATGGCACAGCTTTAAATTCTTTGAGGGCCACTCTTCCGATGATAAGGTTGTATGCTGAGAATACATTTTCGTCCATAACAAAAAAGTTTATCTTCTTAGTTAGCCTCTTAGGCCACTCATCCCCCATGCGTACATCCATTTCATACATGCCTAATGGGTGTACCTTCTCACCACTAAAGAATATCAATGGGTGATGGTAGGGCACCAGCCTTGCCCTACTAAGACCCAGGCTCTTGAAACAAGGCCAGAACATCACATCTGCCGAGCTTCCCCCATCTATGAGGATTATCCCAACATCGCACCCATGTACCCTTGTGGTTATGACTAAAGGATCATCATGGGGGGATAAGATTCCTTTGAAGTCAAGTCTGGAGAATCCCACCACTAGGGTGTCCATGTCCACCTTCTTCCTCTTCTGCACTGCGTCAAAAGACGTTAGATTCACAACCTCAGGTTTGACCACTGACTTGGCCTCCGCTACATGAGCTTTCCTGTCGGTTACCTCAGAGCCAGCTCCTGCGAAACCCCCACATATGGTGCTAACACCAAAGGAGATCATCCCTACCCTCTTGACCGGGGTATTATCATCCTTAGGAGGGAGATCCGGGTCATCTCCATCATCACCCTCCGAATCATCATGCCTTCTAGCCGGGACATCGCCACGGCACCTATCATCTCTTCTCTTCCTAGGGTCTTCTCTTCCACCCTTCGGGGCCTTGACATCCACGTACTTTCTTAGCTTCCCGGATTTCAGCATCTTCTCAATCTCATCCTTCAGAGCAAAGCATCTATATGTGATATGGCCGTGATCCTGATGGAACTCACACTAGAGGTTCTTATTCCTCTTATGTGGTGGGGCCTTAAATTTATCTGGCCACCTCAGAGCCCGGTCAGTCTTGATCTCATTAAGGATGTGCTCACAGCTCACAGTCAGAGGAGTGTAATGAGCGAACTTGTCATCTGCTGACCTCTTCTTCCCCTCTTTCTTACCCTGGGATCTCCCAGTGCTGCCATGGTTCTCCTCCTCATATTTGGCGGCCATTGCCTCTTCCGCATTCATCACTTTCTCGGCGGTGGACAACAGTTCTGCCATAGACTTGGGGGGGTCTTTCGCCAATTTCCACAATAACTTCCACTTCTGGAGGCCTCCTATCAGGGCAGTCATGGCTATGCTCTCCTCATAATCCTCTACCTCCAGCTTCTCCTTGTTAAATCTTGCTATATAGTCTCTTAGGCTTTCTCCCTTAGCCTGTTTGACATACAGGAGGTGGGTAGTCTTCTTATGAGGTCTTACCCCAAAGAAAAAGTTGTGGATGAACTGCTGCCAGGCCCTTGAAGTTTTCGATAGAGTTCTTCGGAAGAGAGGTGAACCAACTATGAGCTGCCCCTGTCAAGGTCCCTGAGAAGGCCCTACACTTCATCTCATCAGGGATCGAGTAAATATCTTCCGCCGACTGATACATCTCAATGTGGTGCACTAGGTTAGTGCTGCCATCGTATTTAGGAGTCACTGTAGGAGGCTTAAACTTAGCGGGGGTTGGGAACCCCACTATCCTAGCTACAAACGGGGAGCCCTCTGAGTAGCCCCTCTGTAATGGGTCCCTGCTTTTGATGAGATCCCCTATCTTCTCTTCTAGACGTTGGATTGAGTCATTACAGGGTCTTATCTCTTCGGCTGGGCCGAGGTTGTCCCCTGCCACCTCCCTACGATGGACAGAGGGTTCCCCAGCCACAACATGCTGACTATTGACCTCATCCTTCTCCCGGGCTCTTCTTTCCAAGGGTCGGCCTTGATCTGGCCGAGCCTGCCTATTCCCTCTTTGAGAGCCTACTGCGCTTCTTAACCTCGATAGCCTCTGCCTCAGGTCGTTGACTGGGCCCAGCCTCTCGAAGGCAAACCCTCTGCTCAACCTGTTAAAGGCCGATCCTCTCTGCTGGGCCTCATCTCTTCCTCGGCCGACACATCCTTAACTCTGCCTATCAAAGGTCGACCCTCTTTGTTGGGCCTCGTCTTTTCTTCGGCCGACACATCCCTGTCTCTGCCTAAGGGGTCGTACGGTGTTATCTGACACCTCATACGGCTCCCAACAGTCTTCCGGGGCCTCTTCAGCTTCTAGGTCATCATACCTGTCCTCTGGGCAAGGGTTTCCCTGCCTCCCCGGGCACAAGTGCCTAGGGTCAGCAACGTCCCTCCTCCGCTGGGGTGCAGGTTGGTCCTTCATAGGTGCCTGGGGTGGTCCCCTGGCATCAGGATGGGGTTGAACTGCCGCCGGAGTTATCATGTCCGGAGAGACTCCAGGTGGCCTCATCATCATGGTTTGGCTGAGCTGAGCAAATTGCTCCTTCATGGCTTGTTGTGTTGCAGCTAAAGATTTCAAAGCTGCTGCCACCTCCGCCATTTTGGACTTGAGAGGAGCCTGACTGGAGATAGCCCCTCCACCTCCGGGCGGTGGAAGAGGTGGTGGTAATTCGGGTGCCATGTGTTAATAATAAAGATCTTGAACAGCAAGTGAGCTTAATACCTTAAGGACCTCTTTCAATGGTGAAATAGCTCCACACAAGGGGTGGTTCCTGGTTCACCACCAGAGTCTCCGATGAGGTAAAGCAGAAAAAGAGGAAGAGATGTCCTCTCGATTCCCACAGACGGCGCCAAAATGATGATGCTAGGAATCAGCACCACCAGGTGAGGTATTTTGCAAGCTCAATATAGGTGTAAGAATGGCAACATAGCAGTATAAAGAAGATAAGAATGAGGTGAGGAAAAGGGGGATAACACCTGAAGATAAGTGGTTCAGCCAATTTGGCCTACGTCCACTGTGAGTGTGTGTGAGTAATATCACTGAAAGAAGGCACTAATGGCCATGGATACAACCTCTCAAGCTCTCTCTCTCTCTCCAGTATGTATTTAAACAGAGTTTTAGCTAGGGTTTTAATATCTGGATCCTTTTGCAAGGTAGGGGATGATCCCTTTATATAGTGCCTAGGGGGTGTAATGTACCCCCTATGCATGTAATGTGCATGTGTGTAGTTTCCTCACCCATGGGGGTGTGCCACCTGTCATGGCCACATGTAGGCAATGATGATGAAATATTCTCCCACATGTGGAGAATGTGACAGCCCGCTATCCGAAATAAAGGCTGGACAGCCCTATACCCCGATAAAATAGGAAATCATGGATAATATCATCCTCAGCATCACGACAATATACAAAGTATAAGGAATAACCACTCTATATTCCAGAAAACGGGTTATCAAAAACTTTGATTTGAAATAAAAAGAAAAACATTTTCAACAACCCATCATAGAAATAGAGGGTGGAAACCCCCACAAGCGCATATAAGAAATCCCGAAAGATACAAAGGACCGAATAAAGCTTCGGTCAATACCATCCATACAACATCCATATAGCATCAAGTGTTACATAATAAATTCATTATACATATACAACAGTTTGGGCAACATGCCCGAATGAACCGAACATAACTAGAAACATAAACAGAAGCGTCTACTCAAAATCCCGTGAAACCCGCACAATGTCACGGCTCCTCAAAACATGCGGAAGGGAAAAGGTCATTACGGGCGACCGTGCGGCGGAACACCTGAACGGATAATATAGATATACATATACAACAAGAAAAGGAAAACCGGTCAGGGCCGGGTATATGTGATCAATAGATAAATGACAAGTATGATAATGATGCACAATTAAGCATAGATGGTAGTCTAGCATGTTAACAGCATATGAGGAACTGAAACTAGTGAAGTACTACATAGAGTGAGATTCACAATAAGACAGAATTAAAAGTGCTTATAAGCCTTTATCATCTTTAATCATATTTCAATTCAAATATTCATTTTCCATTCCTTATCAGGAATATAATTGACATCATGTGCTCTATATGGCACTAATCTCAATAACATGCTCTTTGCGGCATAATATTGCTCTTTATGGCATTAATGTTCCATCGAGTCCAACTCGATAATTAGAATAGTCATAATTATAAATATAACGCTTCTAAGACCGCCCGTCCGGGTTTCCGCACTGAGCGCGTCCCTAAATAACCATCATCTTCCAGGGCCTAACATAAGACAACCTGGGATCCTATCGAATGCGTCAGGAAGCGGCCATGAGCCTGCGTGGTAGCCAAGACCACACCCGAAATCTCCCTACCCCCGCAGAAAAACATACAACCATAAGCGCTCCCATGGCCTAGGACTATATCCACCCTGCATTCATTAGCCAGGGGGCTTCACCTAACGAGCGGACTTCCCTTAAGATGGTATTTAGAGAGGTGTGTAACATCCATTTTATTAATTTCCATAACATGATCAGTAAATTATCATTTACCTTAACAATTTCTCATTTTATTTGAATGTATAAGCTAATTCGGGACTAAGTATAAGTGGTACCGACATAGCATCCTCAAAAGGAAATTAGACTTCAAAGTTATCCCCAAGGCCTCTTTTAGGCTTTAATATAAACCATCAAGTCAAATCTAACCTCGAGTTGAATTCTAAAGTCTCCACATGGACCTCAAAAGATCCTAGACCATAATAAAACTACAAGACAAAAGTGATGCCTAAACATCACCTCAAATTCCCCTTGAATGAATCCTAGATGAACCCTTTCGAGTCTAGGATGTCGACCCAACTCAACTAGAACTCTAAACCCTATGTTTACTTCATTTAAGAAGGTCCCTAATCATTAGTCCTAAATAAAAAGGGGTTAAAATGAAAAAAGAAAAATTTCAAAAAGTGCAGGGCTACCGAATCGATTCGCCCCCTTGGCCGAATCGATTCGGCCAGAAAATTTGAGATTCTGCATAATAGCCGAATCGATTCGCTCAGAGGGCCGAATCGATTCGGTCTGAAAATCTGGGTTTCTGCATCACTGCCGAATCGATTCGGATAAATTCCGAATCGATTCGGTCAACAAGACCTGGGCACTAGAACTAACCGAATCGATTCGCCCAGGGGGCCGAATCGATTCGGGCCTGCGATTTTGCCAAGAAATGGCTATGGAGACTTGGACTCCATTTTCTACCCAAACTCAATTTTCTCCAAACCAAACTCATATACCAACACTATGAGAACATCAAATATGCTATTGATCATCTTCAAACCCTATGAATCAACTTAGAGTGAATCAAAACCCAAAATACATAAGAAAACCCTAAGTTCTCTAAACTAAAATCAATACACCATTAACATAACATGTCATCTATCTCAAGACACAATTTAGCAAGTAAAAACTTGCCTTGATTCAGCAAATATGCAGATTCCTTGGTGTAGCAAGCTCTCTCTCTCAATCTCCAAAGCTTTCTCTCCACTCTTCTCTTTTCTCTCTTAGGTTTTGGAAGGGATTTTGGGGAAATTAGAAGACTAAAAAGGCTTAAGTCGTGACTTAAGACCAAAAGCCCCACTTAATTAATCAAAAGTGCGATAAAATAATATGCAATAGCCTAATTAAAGCACAAGCAGTCAAAACTGCCCAAAATTACAAAATACAATATGGTACATTATTTGACTATTTCGCACGTTCCGGAATCAACTGCAACCTCCAAATTATCATTTGGACATTTTAAAATTCAATTTAGGTTCCGGCCTCATAATTAAGCCAAATATCATTTTATATTCAGATGATATTAATAAGCATGACATAGCAATATTTTCCCATAATTATGATATGTATGCAACCTCATAATAAATATCAACTTTTCTACATTGAATTTATCATACCAATCATAACCCAACACTGGTCTCTAATTACTATACTAAGTAATTACTATAAAATACGGTCTCATAAGCGAGAGTTGTTACATACTCCCCCCCTTATGAGGGAATTTTTCCCCCAAAATTCAGGCGTACCTCATGAGAAAAGATGTGGATATTTCTCCCGCATCTCATCCTCGCGTTCCCAAGTTGATTCGCTTGCATGATGATGACTCCAATGGACTCTCACTAGAGGCACCACCCGAGATCTTAACTTTCGCTCCCCAAACTCAAGGATAGCAACCGGTTGTTCTTCATAAGAAACATCGGGCTGCAATTCGATATCTTCGAAAGGAATGTGCCAAAGGGCACCTTCACACCTTCTATACTTCTTTAAGGAGGAGACATGAAACACATCATGGATTTGTTGTAAGGGTTCCGGCAAGGCAAGTTGGTAGGCTACGGGACCAACCTTTGCGATTACCGGGAAAGGTCCAACAAAGCGGGGTGCAAGCTTTCTCTTCTTCCCAAAACGCTTAATGCCCTTCATCGGGGACATCCGCACCAACACTTGGTCTCCAACCTCTAATTCCATATGTCTCCTACCCGCATCGGCATAACTCTTTTGGAGATCTTGGGCTACCCGTATGCGATTTCGAATAAGCTCGATCTTCGAAGAAGTATCTTGGATCATCTCAGGTCCAAGAAACTTATTATCACCCACTTCCAACCAATAAGCAGGCGACCTACAAGGCCTGCCATACAGAGCTTCATAAGGTGCCATACCAATGGTAAATTGGTATGAGTTGTTGTAAGCAAACTCAACCAACGGAAGATATTGTTCCCAACTACCTTTAAAGTCAAGTATGCACATACGAAGCATATCCTCCAACATCTGGTTTACCCTTTCGGTCTGACCGTCTGTTTGAGGATGATAGGAAGAGCTTAACTTCAACTCGGTCCCCATAGCTCCCTGGAAACTCTGCCAAAAGTGGGACACAAATATTTTATCTCGGTCGGAGATAATATTCAAAGGTACCCCGTGGAGCCTGACGATTTCCTCAATGAACAACTGGGCATAACGAGCGGTATCATAATCGGTGCGCACAGGTAAGAAGTGTGCCGACTTGGTCAAACGGTCGACAATCACCCAAATTGAATCATGACCCTTTTGCGATCTAGGCAAGCCCGTAACAAAGTCCATCGAAATGCTCTCCCATTTCCATACGGGAATCTAGAGCGGCTGTAACAAACCTGTCGGTCGCTGGTGATCAATCTTAACCAACTGACAAGTAGTGCATTGGGACACAAACTCTGAGATATCCCTTTTCATGCCCGCCCACCAGTACAAACGATGCATATCTTGGTACATCTTGTCCCCGCCTGGATGCACCGTGAACTTCGACCCGTGGGTTTCTGCCATCACTGCACGTCTCAAATCCCCATCATCGGGAACCACAAGTCTTCCATGGAAGCGTAGTCCACCCTCAGAGCCTATCGAGTATGACTCCGCTCCCTCAGACAACAACTGGCGTGTATGGTCTTGACAAACTTTATCTCTCTTCTGAGCTTCCACAATCTTTGCTATAATCGTGGGAGTAACCGTCATCACTGAAAGGAATGCTCTCGCTCCGGCATCCTCCAGGCTGAGTTCTTTCCACTTAGCTTTCCACACCTCAGCTAAGTTTCCATCGGGCTTTCTACTCAAGGCATCTGCTACCACATTCGCCTTCCCGGGGTGATAATGAATATCAAATTGGTAGTCTTTCACGAACTCCAACCAACGGCGCTGGCGCATGTTCAAATCCTTTTGGGAGAATAAGTACTGCAGCGATTTGTGGTCGGTGAAAAGACTAAACTTTTCCCCCAAGAGGTAATGCCTCCATATCTTCAAGGCAAATACAACAGCGGCGAACTCTAAATCATGCACTGGATAGTTCCTCTCGTGAGGCTTCAACTTACGAGAAGCGTATGCAATGGGTTGCCTCTCTTGTTGAAGAACACCTCCTAACCCCAGAAGAGATGCATCGGTAAAGACGAGATATTCCAACCCCGGCTTTGGCAATGCCAGGACTTGAGCTGAAGTCAGTCTATCCTTGAGCTCATCGAAAGCCGCTTGACATGAACTGTCCCAAACAAATCTTACTCCTTTCCGGGTCAAATTCGTCAATGGGCTAGCAACCTTAGAAAAGCCCTTAATGAATCGGCGGTAATAACCCGCCAAGCCCAGAAAACTATGAACTTCAGTGGGCGTCGTGGGCTGACCCCACTCCTTCACCGCGACCACCTTACTCGGATCCACAGACACTCCTTGGGATGACACCACATGTCCCAAAAATTGAACTTCCTTCAACCAGAAGCCACACTTCTCAAACTTTGCATACAATTGATGATCTCTCAATCTCTGCAGGACCAACCGCAAGTGAGCAACGTGATCCGACTCCGTCTGAGAATAAACTAGGATGTCATCAATAAATACAATGACAAACTGGTCAAGGAAATCTCGGAATACCCTATTCATAAGGTCCATAAACACTGCAGGGGCATTGGTTAGCCCAAAGGGCATAACCAAGAACTCATAAGATCCGTAACGGGTCAGAAAAGCCGTCTTGGACACATCTTGCTCCCGTATCCTCAATTGGTGATACCCAGTTCGCAAGTCGATCTTGGAGAAGTAGGAAGCTCCCCTAAGTTGATCAAACAAGTCGTCGATGTGAGGCAAAGGGTATTTATTTCGGATGGTGACTTTATTCAACTCTCTATAGTCCACGCATAACCGGAGAGAACCGTCTCTCTACTTCACAAACAATACCGGAGCGCCCCACGGCGAGGTACTACGCCTAATAAAACCCTGCTCCAGTAGCTTCTGAATCTGATCTCTCAGCTCCCTCATCTCCACAGGAGCCATTCGATAAGGAACTTTTGCGATCGGCCTAGTTCCCGGCATTAAGTCAATCACAAACTTTATTTCCCGACTTGGAGGTAATCCGGGTATCTCCCGAAAAATATCTTCAAAGTCCCGAACAATGGGACGAGAATCTAGGGGAACCACGACATCTCTAGATGCGTCCTCCGCAATACAATATAAATAAGCACTCGTGCTCCCTTCCACACAAGGCATAACTACCAGGAACATCTCTTGTCCAGGAACCGCAAAAACTATACTCTTCCCGAAGCAATTCACTATAGCACGGTACTTCACTAGCCAATCCATACCCAATATTACATCGTACCCGACCATATCAAGGACGAGCAAATCGGCATCAAAACACAAGTCACCAAGATTAATTTCTACGTTGTTACATACGAAGAAAATCAATGAACCATCGCCCATAGAGGATTCGATGCTAGTGAAAGTACTTTCAGCAGATTTTATCAAACCTGTAGTCTGAGCAAAACTTCTAGAAATAAAGGAGTGTGTGGCACCCGTATCAAATAGAATTCGACCCATGTGCCCCTGAATGAGAAACTTACCCTCGATCGCCGGTGGTGCCGGAGGAGCTGGAGGAAGCAAAGCCTCCTGAAGATGGTAAACTCTTCCGTACTGCAATTGACCCTGTTGAGGAGGAGCAACCGGATTAGGCGCTTGAGGCGGAAACTGTACATACGGCTGCTGCGGGGCCCGTGGAAGATGCCCTCCAACCAACTGAGGACACGCCCTTTTATAGTGGCCCAGCTCCCCACACTGAAAACATTTGATTGTCGTAATATCCTGATTCCTATCGTGGTTATTTCGGAGTTGACCCGCACCTCGGCCCTGTTGGCCCCTACCACCATTTCCACCTCGACCCCCCTGAGGCTGCTGACCGCCTTGTCCTTGCCTGTTATTATTATTGCCACCAGTATTAAACCCACCGAACCGTTGACGTTTGGACAAATCCCCCTGCTGAGGATCCCTCTCAACCTGCTTGTTCCCCGAGGATTGGGACGAAGAAGATGTTCCCCCTCCATTCCCAACACCTCCCTGCCTCCCCGATTGTCCCACAGTAACAACCTTCTTCTTGTTTAGCAGAAACAATCTGTGCTCCTGACAATGAAGCAAAGCGGTATTCATCACATCACCAAAAGTCACTAGAGATGGATTTCCCAGCAAATGTTGCTTTATTCGCCAGTTCAAACCTCCCACAAACTTGGAGATCCTCTTCGACTCTGGAGTTACCTCATCCGGTATAAAACTGGCTAACCGGGTAAACTCTTCTTCATACTCAGCAACTGACCTCTCCCCTTGAACCAAATCCTGCAGCTTCCTCTGCATCTCCCTCTGAACCGCGGGAGGGAAATACTTACCATCAAACAAAGCCCAAAAATTTGTAATGGACATAGTATCCCTTTACTCGGGTGTCGTCATTGACTCCCACCAATGTAAGGCCGGTCCTACCAGCTTGAAAGTAACTAGAATTTGCTTCTTCTCCTCACTACATTCCACCATCCTAAGATGGTGCTGCATATCTCGCTTCCACTGGTTCGCCTTGATAACATCTGAACCTCCCTCAAACTCCGGGGGATGTCCCTTAAGGAAAGATTCTCTCACCCGTTCCCACTGAGAAGGTCCCGTAGGAACTTGTGCTTCTTGTCCCCTAACTTGGGCTTGTGGCATTTGTTGGGCCACGGCAGTCATCGCGGCGTTGACAGCTTGGGCCACAATATTTGCCACTTCAGCGGCACTGATACTCCCCTGCTGCTGTGGAGGACCAAACTCATCCTCAACGAAGACGTCCTCTCTTCGGCGGCATCTGAGATAAAGACGAGAGAGAGTTAAAACATAATGTAAGACAATCTATTTAACAGAAGATCGCATACATAAGCAGCAAAACAATCCTAACATGAAGTTCTATATCAAAGAACGCTACGGTAGAACGTGACAAGTCCGCATAGATCCTAAAGACTCTAGAACCTGATGCTCTGATACCATCTGTGACAGCCCGCTATCCGAAATAAAGGGTGGCCAGCCCTATACCCCAATAAAATAGGAAATCATGGATAATATCATCCTCAGCATCACGACAATATACAAAGTATAAGGAATAACCACTCTATATTCCAGAAAACGGGTTATCAAAAACTTTGATTTGAAATAAAAAGAAAAACATTTTCAACAACCCATCATAGAAATAGAGGGTGGAAACCCCCACAAGCGCATATAAGAAATCCCGAAAGATACAAAGGACGGAATAAAGCTTCGGTCAATACCATCCATACAACATCCATATAGCATCAAGTGTTACATAATAAATTCATTATACATATACAACAGTTTGGGCAACATGCCCGAATGAACCGAACATAACAAGAAACATAAACAGAAGCGTCTACTCAAAATCCCGTGAAACCCGCACAATGTCACGGCTCCTCAAAACATGCGGAAGGGAAAAGGTCATTACGGGCGACCGTGCGGCGGAACACCTGAACGGATAATATAGATATACATATACAACAAGAAAAGGAAAACCGGTCAGGGCCGGGTATATGTGATCAATAGATAAATGACAAGTATGATAATGATGCACAATTAAGCATGGATGGTAGTCTAGCTTGTTAACAGCATATGAGGAACTGAAACTAGTGAAGTACTACATAGAGTGAGATTCACAATAAGACAGAATTAAAAGTGCTTATAAGCCTTTATCATCTTTAATCATATTTCAATTCAAATATTCATTTTCCATTCCTTATCAGGAATATAATTGACATCATGTGCTCTATATGGCACTAATCTCAATAACATGCTCTTTGCGGCATAATATTGCTCTTTATGGCATTAATGTTCCATCGAGTCCAACTCGATAATTAGAATAGTCATAATTATAAATATAACGCTTCTAAGACCGCCCGTCCGGGTTTCCCCACTGAGCGCGTCCCTAAATAACCATCATCTTCCAGGGCCTAACATAAGACAACCTGGGATCCTATCGAATGCGTCGGGAAGCGGACATGAGCCTGCGTGGTAGCCAAGACCACACCCGGAATCTCCCTACCCCCGCAGAAAAACATACAACCATAAGCGCTCCCATGGCCTAGGACTATATCCACCCTGCATTCATTAGCCAGGGGGCTTCACCTAACGAGCGGACTTCCCTTAAGATGGTATTTAGAGAGGTGTGTAACATCCATTTTATTAATTTCCATAACATGATCAGTAAATTATCATTTACCTTAACAATTTCTCATTTTATTTGAATGTATAAGCTAATTCGGGACTAAGTATAAGTGGTACCGACATAGCATCCTCAAAAGGAAATTAGACTTCAAAGTTATCCCCAAGGCCTCTTTTAGGCTTTAATATAAACCATCAAGTCAAATCTAACCTCGAGTTGAATTCTAAAGTCTCCACATTGACCTCAAAAGATCCTAGACCATAATAAAACTACAAGACAAAAGTGATGCCTAAACATCACCTCAAATTCCCCTTGAATGAATCCTAGATGAACCCTTTCGAGTCTAGGATGTCGACCCAACTCAACTTGAACTCTAAACCCTATGTTTACTTCATTTAAGAAGGTCCCTAATCATTAGTCCTAAATAAAAAGGGGTTAAAATGAAAAAAGAAAAATTTCAAAAAGTGCAGGGCTACCGAATCGATTCGCCCCCTTGGCCGAATCGATTCGGCCAGAAAATTTGAGATTCTGCATAATAGCCGAATCGATTCGGATAAATTTCGAATCGATTCGGTCAACAAGACCTGGGCACTGGAACTAACCGAATCGATTCGCCCAGGGGGCCGAATCGATTCGGGCCTGCGATTTTGCCAAGAAATGGCTATGGAGTTTTGGACTCCATTTTCTACCCAAACTCAATTTTCTCCAAACCAAACTCATATACCAACACTATGAGAACATCAAAGATGCTATTGATCATCTTCAAACCCCATGAATCAACTTAGAGTGAATCAAAACCCAAAATACATAAGAAAACCCTAAGTTCTCTAAACTAAAATCAATACACCATTAACATAACAAGTCATCTATCTCAAGACACAATTTAGCAAGTAAAAACTTGCCTTGATTCAGCAAATATGCAGATTCCTTGGTGTAGCAAGCTCTCTCTCTCAATCTCCAAAGCTTTCTCTCCACTCTTCTCTTTTCTCTCTTAGGTTTTGGAAGGGATTTTGGGGAAATTAGAAGACTAAAAAGTCTTAAGTCGTGACTTAAGGCCAAAAGCCCCACTTAATTAATCAAAAGTGCGATAAAATAATACACAATAGCCTAATTAAAGCACAACCAGTCAAAAATTCCCAAAATTACAAAATACAATATGGTACATTATTTGACTATTTCGCACGTTCCGGAATCAACTGCAACCTCCAAATTATCATTTGGACATTTTAAAATTCAATTTAGGTTCCGGTCTCATAATTAAGCCAAATATCATTTTATATTCAGATGATATTAATAAGCATGACATAGCAATATTTTCCCATAATTATGATATGTATGCAACCTCATAATAAATATCAACTTTTCTACATTGAATTTATCATACCAATCATAACCCAACACTGGTCTCTAATTACTATACTAAGTAATTACTATAAAATACGGTCTCATAAGCGAGGGTTGTTACAGAGAATAATCTTGTTATAACTAATTTGTGCCCAAGTGTCCTTATCCAGATGTCAACAGATGCTCGGCAGTCATGTTGGTGAATGGCCTCGGCCTAGGAGAGGCCGAGCTATAAAGGTTGGATGTCCGCTCAATCCGCGAAGTGTCATGAGGAATCTCGGCCTGATGTCAGCTGAGGTATATGCTAGGGTCGGCCTGAGCCGAGGTTAGGCATGTGGCATGCTGATGTTTACTAATACCTCTGGTAACCTCGGCCCAAGCCGAGGTACGATCCATGATGAAGGTGAATCGGTGGCTCCTTATTATCTCGGCCTACTGATGGCCGAGGTTGCTATTCCTGGGCACTTGAGGGTGCTGTTGATATCTGCGACGTGTGTGGTATCCTTGGGGAGGTGCATGTAGTAAGGTCGGTCGGGGCCGAGGTAGTCCTGGCCGAGGGATGATACCGGTGGTCCTTACCCCTTATTGGGCCTACCAATGTCTCGGCCACCATCTCGGCCGAGGTTGGTATCCCTGGCTGAGGTTATACTTGGGCATATCACTGAAAATATTCACACTTGCTTGCACTTAAAAGTATAATCAAATATTCCTTTAATACCAATAACCATTTATCGGCTTCTTCGGATGCTGATTGGGCTGGGGATGTCGATGGTTGTAAAAGCACATCGGGTGGATGCTTTTACTTTAGAAGTACTCTTGTCTCATGGTTAAAAAAGAAATAAAACTCTATATATTTATTCAAGTCAAAGGCCGAGTACGTATCCATCGGAATTTATTGCACACAACTTATGGATGAAGTGAATGTTTGAGGATTATGGGATTAATCAAGATACGATGACTAATTCTTGCGATAATATGAGTGCAATCCATATTTCTCGTCATCCCGTCCAACATTATAGTACAAAGCACATTAGTATTCATGAGCACGTTATTCATTTCCTTAGGCTTCGTGTGTACCGAACGTCAATTAGCTGCCATTTTTACTAAACCTTTAGATGGAGTTAGATTTGAGGATCTTAGAATGTATTTGGTTATTTGTTCCATTGATTGAGTTGGGGTATTGTTTATAGTTTAGAGTTATTTTCATTTTGTTATCATTTATCACCACAAATAGATTGTATTCTTATATTTATAATTTGAAGAATTTCATAAAGATTTTCTTTTCTTTTAGAAAAACTGCATAAAATTTCAAAAATATTTTATTTTGATAAAATTTTCAAAAATTAAAAAAGATTTTTTAATATATATTGTTTTACACCATATATGGATACGCATTTAAGATGTTCGAATCACCATTTCATTTCATCCATTCACATGTCTTTAATCACGGTGTCATAAGACTTGGTTACTTTTTTTGTTCTTAGTAATGCATGTTTAGCATTGCGTCGTTCATTGTTGACTACTACCTTCATGTTAGACTCATTATATCATCTTGATTTTGCACATGCATTAACTTTTGAATATTGCAATTACTTGTCATACGTTGAATAGGATGCTTTCATCTCAATCGTGCTTAATAACAAAACTAATGTATTAGGAACTAATTGTGCATGTAAAAACCATTTCCTTAATTTTTTATCGAAAATTGATTAATGTATGTTTAAGTATAGAGGTGCCAATGCCAATTTTATTTCATTAATTCTACATTAAAAATTCATGAATATGATTCATTCAAAATTTGAGAGTTTATACTTAAAATTTTAGATTTTAATGGTGTTATGAGTTGAAGATCAATGGGTTTGCACAATAAAATTCCTTCAAAAACATTAGATAGTTTGGCATTATTGATTTGAGAAGCATTGAAATTCATGACATTTTCTACGAGTTAAGTCAATTTCACTTTGCTCAATAAATTTTACACAAAAGGTTGAATCGAATTTTTTTCTTTTAGAGCATCTCTTTAAGTTCATGCACCATCACTACATATGCCTATATTGACTTTCCTGTGCATTAAGTTTACACATCTTCATTCCAAGTCCATGATTCAGATGTTTACATTCTAGTCCGTGGTGTATTTATTTGTATTTATATGTGTATATTTTTAATTTCAAAAATTTCAAAAATAGTTTGTTGGTTTGTTGAAGTTTCATTGCATATGCTTAATTATCTATACTTTGTGATATTATTTCAAATGTATATACTCTTGATGCTAACTTTTCAGGTTTAGCTTTTTACCCTTTCTCTATTATGGACAAAAAGGGGAAGAATAAATTAAGGGGGAGTTTTGTTTTTTTATACTCCATGTGTCATAGTATTTTCTTTGCTTCATGCGTGTAGGTCTTTTTTCGCATTGATGATATCATGGACTAGACGAATAAAATATTTAGTAGAGATAAATTTTCAAGTGCCTTTTCCTTTTCGGGTTTAGGGGGACAATATTTGAACTTGTCTGAGGGGCTATTTTTTCGGTTTTGTATTTTGTACGGGAATAGCCAAATGGAGACATTTTCTAGAGAAAATTTTATAATTACTCATTATGTTTATAGTTTAGCATATTACGTTACCCTGCTACACCATCATGTACTTTCTCAAGGCTTAAATTGAAGACAAGTTAGTGATCGAATCCGATAATCGAAGATCAAAAAGTTGATTTTATCACTACAACACAAAGAAAGTATATGAGGTCGATTTTATGTAAACAATATTTTCAGAGGTATTTTACAAGTGTTTGAAACATAAATATTTTTCAAAAGTCTTTTTAAACAAAAAAAAATCATTTTTAAGGCATCTCCTTAAAACGAGGTATTGAGGGTTATTCAAACGAGTTTCTTTAGCTCATTGGATATCAGCCGTTCAAATGAACTTCAAACGAACACTTTTCCCTCATCGTGTTGGAATATCTTTTGATGTCGTTCAAATGAATTTGCATAAATCATTTGAATGTGGTCCAGTTTGTTCGACCGAGACTGCACTTTTTTTATTTGGTTTTAAGCGCAATCTTTTCAAGTCTATCTCTTAGGGATTTTCTTCCCTATTTAAGAGGTATGCACTGCACTTATTTGGAATACTTTTCACCTATTTTGTGATCAAACATGTTGGTTTTACAAATCCAAAACCCACCCTTGGATATATTGTTATCACTTTATCAAACTTTAAAGAACATATCTCTTATTTTAATCCTTGTGGAGTTTCTTCTTCACGGCTGAAGATAAGAAAGGAGTTTTCTAAGGTTGATCGGTGGACACTAAGGCAAGTGGATCTTATTCTGGGGCATTGCTGGATCTACATCATTTTCTATTATCAACAATAAACTAGACCTAACTACGATATTTAGTGGGGTCTAAGTTTATAAGTATGTATGTGTCGTCTATAATACCTTAGTTATAACAATGCTAAAAAGGGTTTTTTCCTTATATATCGTGTTGTTATTTATTTGATTAAATTTAGATTCAATATCTTGCATGCTTAGTTTTCCTTAATTAATCAAGATAAAATTGGATTAAATTGAACTTGGCATGTTTTTTATCTAATGTACGGATTCTACCTTTGACCATATAAACGGACCACTCTATAAATTTTTCAAGTATCCCAGTGAACTTACTTGTCCCATGACTAGTCAAGCCATTGCACAATACAAACACGGTATTTACCATTTTAAAGGATCTCAACTAGTAGAGCAAAAAATCTTAGTGTAGTCCATAGGAGATAGAAAATGACATATGTTTGTGAAACATGAATCTCAAAAGGATGGGTGTAAACTAGGGTTTGGGAGGCTTTAGATTTAACTCTAAAATTCGTTTTCACAAAAACCCTTGATGAAAACCGACGCTAACCCTGAGTATTTAAAAAAAATATGAATTTCGGAGGCGGAATTTTTTTAATAAATCTCGTTCGAATGAAATGTGTGTGGGTTTTCGAACGAAGTCTACATCCTCGCTCGAATAAACCTACATAACTCGTTTGAACGTCTTTTAGATAAAGCTTTGAACGAAATTTTATGTCAAACATAAAATTCTCCCTTGTACCTCGTTTAAAAGGAAAAGCATTTCTCGTTTGAGTCAAAGGAAAATGTGTACGAACGAATAGTGAAATCTCATTTGAATGACTAATGAAATCTCATTCAAATGACTGAAACATGACATAATATTTTCTTTAAATCCATTTTATAAAAAAAGACTCGGAACATTTTTTTTAAAACAAACATCCAAAACTCATATCCAGAGATCAAACATAAATATGCATTTATACCTCAATGACATCCCTCAGATATTGAAGATGAAACTCGACACAAAACTTTATGTGTACTTGATGTCGCTTTAATTGGGCCGCTACGGTCTTCAATCACACATCATAGGCTGAAGGATAAATAACTTAAATTCTAACATAAAACTTAAACAAGTTTTGTCCAAAAGGAATTAAGCCAATTACATACAAATTGACTTGATTGGAAAATTTTCCTTACAGTTATCAACAGTTGATCAATAAAGAGAGAGGAACACCACCGTGGACGTAAGCACATTCAAACCACATATATATTTTATGTTGTGTGAGTGTTATTTTAATTTTAATTTTTCTAGATTGATTGTGTTAAACCATCATTGTAGAATTTTATCACCTACAATTGATGTCATCAGTGGGAACGAGTTTCCTTTTCTCAACTAAATATATCCAACGTGGAGTCATGTCTCACTCGCACAACAATATTTGTCGCCTAATGACGACCATCAGAAAGATGAAAATGGACCTCCAACACCTTCATTCAGGTGTGAGGTATTATCAATATGACTCGTAACACTCTCACTCACATTATTATCCACAGAAGGAACAAAATATGGATAGCGACCAATTGAGATCCACCCATATCTCACATCTTGCAGACGCCTATAAATGATGACTTTGTGAATGGGAGGATGCCACACCCCTCCACTAGGAAGGAAAACGCTCATTTTCAACATCGCTTAGAAATAAAGAAGCAAGATATCCATGGGAACAAATGCAAATTCTATTCCCAAACACCTAGCCTTTAGGCGAGCAAAACTTATAGATGAGGAAGGAGTTCACAAAGTGACCACGAATGCTCTAGGAATACGAGCCTGCCACTGAGAAGAGATAAAAAAAGGGTGTCATCGAAAGAATTATCTACAGGATCTCATTCCTCTCATTGCGACGCCAATTCTACCAAGGAACCGACTAGAAGGGCCCTCATTAGTCAAATTAAGTTCCCATTCTCAAGGATAATTAAAGAACCAGAGATTCCTAAGAAGTTCACCACTCCCAGATTCAAGATTTATGACAGGAAGACTGGTCTGATCGATTATGTTTGCCACTGATGTAAATAAATTACACCCTGGAAAAAAAAATAAAGCCCTCATGTGCCGCATATTCCATATAAATCTGGGGGATATCGCATAAAAGTGGTTTAAGAATTTACCACACAATTCAGTTACCAACTTTAAGCAGCTGACGAAAGTTTTCATTTCCAAATTCATAACTAGAAACACTCATCCTAAGAGTATAGACTCACTCCTCACTACGATATCAAGTAATCCTTGAAACAATATGCTCTACAATACATGATAACTTATAAGCAAGTGCAAAAATACTCTGAGAACTTTTTTGGGGGATTTTTTCAAGATTTGCCTGTCGAGCAACTCCATATTGCACCAGTGTATCACAAAGAAAGAGGCTAACACTATCGATGATCTTATGTACATAATTGGGAAAAATGACAAACTGAAAGATGTAGTAGCTAACACCAAACATAACAGTGGTCAATTGAAGACGACTAAGAATGACGATAAAGAAAATGCTCCCATGAAGTGGGGAAAGAAGCATAAGTATGAATACAAAATTAATGATAAGACGGACCCACCAAGGCCCACCATGCTATCAACATTATTTTTAAGAAGTCGATTTATAAAATTTTAAGTAAAATCAAAGGTCAGTAATTTTTTAAGTGTGCGAGGAAGATGTTAGGATATCTGTCAAAGAGGAACATTCCCTTGATATGCTCCTATAACAAGGATAATGTTCACAAAACAAAGAATTACAAAGTTCTCAAATCCCATTTGGAGGAGTTGGCCCAAGCGGGCCCGCTGCATGGCCATGTGGATAATAACGCCGCAAAGACAACCGTGGAGTATGACTACAGATATGCCAATGTCTTAGATGGCGATGAGATGGGGAAAAATCTTGCGGTCATCCACGTAGCATTAAGTCTAAATAATATTCAAGATAATGCTATTCGGATGGAGTTAAAGAAAGTAACAGAAATCATAGAAGATTTCCAAATTGACCCTACTAAAACCTCGGTCGGCAATCACCTTTGATGAGAAAATGCTGACTATAACGAGCATGTAGTCATTGGAGTCAAGACTCTGCATCATGATGCCCTAGTAATCACTCTAAGGATTGAAAATCTGGATATGGACAAGTTAGTAGCTAACTAAGGGGTCTTTTTAGAGGTCATGTACTTGAAAGTGTTTAATAAGGTCAACCTCAAGATGGAGGGATTGAAATAAGCGACCTATAACACCCCTCTTAATTAAATACCGGATGATCATTCCCATACCAAATTAAAATAGAATTTACAGTTGGTTCATTCTTAGCATCACTGTCGAAAAATATTTTTTTAAGTCACCTTATATCCAACTAAGCAGGTGTTAAAAAAGTTTATTCCAAATGTTAATATAATTAAAATTTCCATTTTTAAATCATAAACCATTGAATATAAATCATTCATGCCATGAATAAATAACTAAATAATATCAAAACTGAAGTAAATGCAACTGGAATAAAACTCTCCAGTTTAAATATCCCAATACAAAATCCCATCACAAATAAAATGTTCCAAAATCGATATAAGAAATTAATCTATCTGAGATAGAGAAGAAATAACTAGAACCCTCTTGGACGATATGCCCTAAATGAAAGATCAACTACAGAGTATGAATCAATGAATATGAAAGTTTCTAAATAAAGTCCAAAACTCCACAGCATATATAGCTCGGCAAAATTATCAGTCCTCTATGGTTAGTGTCCCTGTGGCTGGACACCTGATGTAGGAGATACGAGAGAAGAGACTATACAAGAACACGGGTCAGAGCCCGAGATTGTAAAATAGTTTAGAAAACAACAAGTGAATAAATGCTATATTCATCAATTATTATATACATGTTAGATTTATCGGACTCTCTCTTGAGATTCTCACCTCTAATCTAGAGTGCACACCTAACGTACCTTAAAACCATACTATATATATATATATATATATATATATATATATATATATATATATATATATATATATACGAAATTGCACCCCGAGGCTTAGTTGTGGTGCATGCGTACTCTGCTATCATGTCCCAGTACATCTCGTCACTGTATAAAGGACCGTAGGTTCGGTAATCACAAACAGTGGAGGCGAAATAATCCTTTGGGCTACGCACATACCTACACACCCAAAAGGTCGTTCAATACCACTGTTTTCACTAATAGCAATCCAACCTAAGTCCTATGTTCTGAGGCAACAAGCCCACGATCCCCCTTAAGGCTCATCAGGATACGACTGCCCTCTAAGCGTAAACCTCCCATCAATAGCACGTAGGCTAGGTATATCATACACATAAATTAAACAAACAATAGGTATACACATCAACCTATTAAAATTCGGTACACACTCGACCAATATTATATTAGGATTTCATCCTACCCCAAGTACCCGTCGTATTTCTCGAATACCATACGTCATATATATATATATTAGGGTATGCCCGTGCCTGAAGGCACGCTGATAAGTTTGAAAAGTATAAAATCGTGTATAATGTAAATAATAAATGTTCTATATAATTCAAGTGTAATTTTTCAAAGTATTGAATCATGTAAATTTAAGTAGTGTTGAATCTCGTATAATTAAATAAAAAAAATTACACTTGAAAAGTATAAATCCACGTGAAAAGTATATGCCTGAAGGCACGCATATGATTTTGAAATGTATAAATCCACGTGTAATGTAAATAATAAATATTTTTTATATTATTAGTGTAATTTCAAGCATTGAGCCATAAAAATCTAAGTTATATAGTTTTGTTTACACTATATGTAAAAAATTTAAAAATTTGGGCAAAATTTCTTTTGTCCGTAGGACTATCCACCCTGTTTAAAAAATAATAAAAAAATACTCCAACAACAAAACTAATAGTCCATAACAGCAAAGCAACAATAATAATCCGTCCAAAACTTCATATAATGATTGGTGTTGTTTCCACGAATTGAGTTAAAGGTAAGAATTTAGTCTACAAAATTTCATAAATATATTTAGTCAAACAAATTAATTGCAAACATAAACCACATAACTACATCTATTACTGAAAGTAGATATGCTTGAAGTAAGTAGTTCAGAGACTCCAACTATGGTTGTTTGGGGTGATTTGCGGGAGATGTACGAATAGTAATAAATAGTAGCGCTAGCTATCTTCCACCTTCGTATGCCACCTAGTTATTGTTTAAAGATAGATGGAGACGAAAGTCTCTTTAAGTTCTTGAAATCATCACAAAAAAACTTATTTTCAGATAAAATAATAATCAAAATTGTATACATGCTTTTACAAAACGTGTACTCGGCGATAGCTCACTTCATAACTATTCAAGAGTGTGTAAATTACGTAAAGTATAAATTTAAACCCTTATCTCACAATTTAGAAAAAAAGGAAAAAAAATCAAATGAGAGTTCATAATAATAATACGACACCATATCAATTGTGTGAGGTAAAAATAATACAATATTACACCATAGCAGTGCTGATGGCTAGCTTGGCTCACGCCTATTCTCCTGCCTCCAGCACACCACCCTCCCATGCAGGCGATAATAGTTTAATGGTTAATCAATCAAGCAGCTACTCTCTATTCAGTAGCATGGCTGTTGAATTAATTACTGACTTTTAGAAAATGAACATTAAAAGAAAGAAATTTCCGTCAGTAGAGCCAGGTTAAGATGTTCTTGCTCGCAATAATTTTATCTTAATAAACCTACCGACATGCTCTCCAACATTGGCATCTCCCATTCTTCTCTTAAATGGTGGAATACCTCGTTTGATTCTATACATAGTCATGTATGCAGTAATATCTGTGGAATCCCCAAACAACTACAGATTCATAAATATTTGATTTTCTTGTTGGGATCAATTGCCATTTTGAACACATGTTTGCAAATACACATTGTAGCTTAAAGAAGCTTCAGCAAATGACTGGAAGAATAAGTTATTGTCCATTAGTGATGCTTCTTTTCATTTGGTATTATGAGAGGTGATCAGGCTGACTGTGATGCCTAGCAATTATTTTTCTTTGAATAAAAACTAATGGGAACACACTCAAAACACACGGAGAGATAGAGTTACACTTACATAGGGTGAATGACTGAAGACGTTGAAGCTAGTGTGGGATAAAGTACCTGCATTATTAATTAAAAAAGCATAGTTAAAATGGTTATATGTTAACTATGATAACTCGTTTCTAAGCATATGGAGTATCATAAAAAGTTCTAACAATTTGGCATAAATAAAAACCATGATACATGTTGAGGAGTAATTTTACATCCAACCAACAATAAAGAGAAAGCATTTGGCATTTGGCATTTGTATAAACTCTGAATGCCAAACTTTATGCACTGAAAAAGAAGATCATATAGTAAATGAACATAAAAGAAGAACATGTAGTAAACATCTACTACACATCAATGCCATAAATGATTAAAACATGTTCTGGGTGATATTACCAAATACATTTCTTGGGTTGGAGTAAATACATTTTTTTGGGTTGGAGTCATAGGCATTGTCCTTGATAAACACTTCATCCTCAACAATTTTAATATTCTGGGAGATATTACTAAATGCAATTTTATTCCATTGTCATAGACCAAGCTTGAGTTTTTTAGCTTACAACACACTGTAAGGATAGGATTGGTTCCTCCACAAAGGGGTGTTCCAATTAATTTTCACCATATCAAGAAAAATATGGTGCTTAGTCCAAGCGATAATGAAACAAAAAGGTCTTAAGGAAGATACCAACACAATTTTCAAAGTAATTAGCATAGGGTTGTGGATAGACCTGGTTCTGTTAAGGTGACAAACCTCAGTTTGTGAGAAAATGTTCTGCCTTTCAGTATTGATGCAAATCCTGTCAAGGGGGTAAAGTCTATCCCAAGTAGTACCATTAGTCCAGGTAAATTTGGAAACATGCATAAAACACTGAAAAGTTATTTAGAGTCTCTAAAATCAGCAATGCATTATAATAGATATTATATTGGACCAACAAAGCAGTGCATTATAATTCAAAGCCAAAAAGCAACATGAATTCAAACTTCTAATCATATATTCAAACAATTTTTTAACCAAATTGAACCATATTTTATGGCAATTCACCCCAAATTGATAAATTGTAAAACATCAAAACAATTCAATAACTCTAATATATTATACAAAACTTTATAATAGGTATTATATTGGACAAATAAAGAGATGCATCACAATTCTAGAAAAAAGGAAAAAAAATCAAGTAAAAGGCCCACACAACACTAATACTAAACAGATCTGCATATGAGAGTTGGAAATTACATTTGTTATATTCTTGTGTTCACATTAGAGTTGAAAATTAGAGTCTTAATGCATTGAACTTATTTTCATATTTCTTGCAGCGTACTTGAGCAATAAGGCTGGTATAATGAGCACTATGCAGAGCGAAAACATCGTGTTTAAACTCGTGTAGATTATCTTAACTATTGCCTTTTTCAGGACCTCTTGATGAAGAATGTGACTGGTCGGGCCCATAAAAGATGTGGTGTTTCGACAAATAGCCTAATCGATTAAAACATTAGAAACAAAGACAGGAAATAAACAGTGCAAATAGAAATCCGCTGAAAGAAACTTACAATATCTCAAAGTAACAGCTCAAAACCTTAAAGTAATAGCTCAAAACGTACAATATCTCAAAGTAACAGCTCAAAACTTACAATAAGAAGTGCAATTGCCTCTTACATCACTGAAATCAACACCAGGTGACAAGTCAAAACCTCAAAAGTTGTATTAAGAAAAGGATTAACCTCAAAACCTCAGGTAACAACCCTAAATTCACATAAAGTATGGAAAAATAGATTTTAATCAACCAACTAAAAGGTTAAACAACAAAATCATAAAAAAGAGACGTATACCCAACATAACGATTAGAACAAAATTTTGTATACCCAAGAAACGTTGATGATGATGTACAACCAAAACGATTAGAAAAAAACAAATCGATTAGAACAGCAAAAGAAATCGATTAGAACAACCAAAACAAATCGATTAGAACAGGCAAAACAAATCAATTAAACCAAATCGATTAGAACATGTATTCAAGAACAAAACAATTGGAAAAAATGATTAGAACAAAACGATTAGAACAACATACACAAATAGATTACCAGAGTTAATAGAGGCTGAATAGGTTGTTCATTGCTGATAATCGTTGTAGTTAATGTTAGTTGTTGTTGATGGAGGCTGAAGAGCATTACTTTTCATTGTTGATGGAGGTCGAAGAGGTTTCTCTCTCTCTCATTGTTGATGTTGTTGGATAATGAGGGCTAAGTGAGAGATTGTCGAGTAGGTTTGTGTAATGAGGGTTTGTGAGAGAATGGCAAATACCATTCTACCCTTTTTATGAATTTTGATGAAGAGTGGGAGATAAATTTGAGTGTAAGGAAAGAGGGGGAACTCAAATGATAGAGGGGTATAAAAGGCATTGCAAGATAAACTCATATTGATGACATCATTGATCAAACTTGTAACATACATAAGTTTCCTACTTTATTATACATATATATATATCACCAATATTAACCCGTACTTGACCATGACGATTATTCATCTCTTAATCGTATTATTATTATGTAGATATCTCTCACATAATTTTATTCCTCAATTTTTCTATAGTTTTCCAACAATAACCCAAGTCCCACACTCCTTGTTAATGTACCAAAATTATTAAGAATCTACTAAGGGCTAAATATAGAATTTTTCCTAACTGTTCTGGGCTAAATACGAAATTTGGAATTACGTCAGAAAGCCAAAAATCTCGTTCGAACGACAACGTGTCTCGTTCGAACGAGATCAACGTCATTCCAGTTCGTCTTCAACCTCAGTTTTCTACATTTTTCTTCAAGTTATTTCACCCAAACCCTTTTGGATTATATTCTACCGAAACCCAGATTTGCTAACAAAGTTCCAACATGTTCAAGGGTGATTTTTACATAAGAATAACATCAAATTCATATGTTCATTAGGGTATTATCATCAAACCTATTAAATACTTAAAATTCCCATTTCTCTAAATCCTCCATTTTTATACCTTTTAAGAACCCAAAATTTAGAATTATCATTTCATAACTAAATCACCAAATTTCCATATTCAACATGAGTAAAATTCATCTACATGTAATTCCTAACATCATTTTCATATTAACAATAAACAAATAAATCCTCTACATGTAAAACCTATCCATTTCTATGTTCATAATTTCTACATGTATATCCATTTTCGTGTTCATAGTCTCTATATGTATAAATATCCAACAACATGAATTTTCCTATCCATCAAACTTGATTTATCAATCATTTTAATTTCAAATTCACAAGTTCATAAATCTAAAAAGAAATCATATTCTAACATGGATAATATAAGCACCAAAATAGAGCAAGAATTACACTTGCCTTATGTGTAGGTCTGAACCTTTGGAGAAGACAAGTGTTTAGCACCTCCTGTTCCTTTTTTCGGAGATAATCCGGTGGTGATGCAAGGTGTAGAGATGGTGGTTGTCCCCTTAGTTTGACCTAGATGACTCTTCCTTTCCAAGTAACTCTTCTTTTCTTCGAGATAACTTTTCACTTTCTATCTAAGACTTTTGACTCTCTCTCTCAAAAGACCTCACTGTGTTTTGTTGAAATGAATTTTATGTACATCTAAACTTACACATATATAATAAGTCTCCAAGGTTAGCTAAAAGATGAAAAACGTAGGTAATATTCACCTCCCAAGCAAAATGACTAAAATGCCATTTCGGGGTGTCTTTTCATCTTCCAAATGACCTGAGACCCAAAATAAATCCTGGGTTGACTTTTTTGCCTATTTCGACCCTTACGGACTCAACGACGCATTCGAAATCATCATCCGAATGACGTAAAAATAAATATCATTTTTTGTCCCAATTTTAGTCCCGACACGACACTTAAGCGCATCCCGACTTAATTTATATTATTGCAGTATTTGTAGCTTCCAACAATAATTATTTCCACATATTACTTTTATATCACTCAGTAATATTTCAAAATCATATATTACTTTAATCTCTAGTAATATTTAATCCGGATTAATCCCAATTAATTTGTCATAATTAATTCCGATTAATCCCCATTTATTTAGCCCATTAACTTTCAATTAGTCTCATATTAGAAGTCATTAAAATTACGAAGTATTACATAATTTCCCCCTTATATCGGAATTTCATCCTGAAATTAAGAAAATAAAAGCATACCTGGTAAAAATAACTCCAGATATTTGTCGCGCATTTCATCCTCGCGCTCCCAAGTAGACTCCTCAATGTTATGGTGCTCCCACTGGACACGCACCAATGGAACTACTTTCGATCTCAACCGTCTCTTCCTATGGTCTAAGATTGCTACCAGTCTCTCCTCATAAGAACTATCTGGCTGCAAATCGATCTCCTCTAATGCAACATGAGTGTGATCCAACTTATCTCGCAGATATCGCCTTAGCAAAGAAATATGAAACATATCATGTATCCTATGTAAGTTCTCCAATAACCCCAATCTATACGTAACCGGTCCAAGTCTCTAAATCATAGGAAATGGTCCTACATACCTGGGCAACAATTTCCCCTTCTTTCCAAATCTTATGATACCCTTCATAGGAGATACGCGCCATAATACCTGGTCCCCCACATTGAATTCTCGGAAGAACCGTTTCGCACTGGCATAACTTTTTTGTCTATCTTTGGCTACCCGAATACAACTCTGAATCAACTCAATTCTGGCAGACGTGTCCTGTATCACCTCTGGCCCAAGTAACTTGTTGTCCCCTACCTCTAACCGACATGAAGGAGAATGACAAGGTCTACCATATAATGCCTCAAATGGAGCCATACCGATGGTGAACTGGTAGAAGTTATTATATGCAAAATCGACTAGTGGAAGGTACTGCTACCAACCTCCCCCAATGTCAAGGATACACGTACGTAGCATATCTTCTAACATCTGATTTGTACATTCTGTCTTCCCATCTTTCTGCTGGTGATAGGTCGTACTCAAATGCAACTCGGTACATATGGCCTCGTGAAAACTCTCCAAAAACCGCGATACAAAAATCTTGTCCCGATCGGACACAATATTAAGAGGTACCCCATATAACCTTACTATCTCAGCTATAAAAATTTGAGTGTACTGTCCCGTAGAGTAATCATTCTGAACTAGCAAAAAGTGAGCTAACTTAGTCAGTCGATCCACAATCATCCATATGGAGTTGTGCTCCTCTGAGCTATAGGTAACCTTGTGATGAAGTCAATGGAAATGATCTCCTATTTCTACATCGGGATCGCTAATGGATGAAGAAACCCAGCAGGCTTATGATGATCCACTTTCACTAACTGATAAGTGGCACACTTAAAGACAAACTCAATAATGTCTCTTTTCATCCCTCTCCACTAATACTGTCATCGCATATCTTGGTACATCTTATCCCCACCAGGATCTACTATAAATTTGGATTCTTGCGACTCTGCCATCACCGTATTTCGTAAATCTACTCCTTCTGGAACAATCAATCTACCGTTGAAGCTCAAGCCCCCATCTGAACTCATTGAGTAAGACTTTGCTCCCTCGTCTAAAAGTTATCGAATTTTCTCTTGACAAAATGATTCTTTTACTTGAGCCTGAACTACCTTTCTCACAATCTAGGGTGTAACAGTCACGACTGACATAAATGATCGGGGAACTCCATCCTGATGTCCCTGTTCCTTCCATTTTCCTTCCACATCGCGACCAATTCACCTACCGACCTTCGACTCAATGCGTCTGCTACCATGTTAGCCTTCCCCGGGTGGTAATGTATATCATACTAATAATCCTTCATGAACTCAAGCCACCTACGCCGATGCATGTTCAACTCCCGATGAGTGAACAAATAGTGAAGTGACTTATGATCTGCGAATAGGAAAAATTTCTCCCCCAATAAATAATGTCTCCATATTAGAAGAGCAAACATAACTACTGCAAGCTCCAAGTCGTGGGTGGGGTAATTCTTCTCATGAGGCTTAAGCTTTCTAGAGGCATAAGCTATTGCCTTCTCTTCCTGCTGTAATACTCCACCAAGCCCCTGTAATGATGCATTAGTGTAAACCAAGTACTCCACTCCTAGCTTGGGCAGTGCTAGTACGGGTGCTAAAGTCAACTTGTCTTTCAGCTCAATGAATGCTAACTGACACGCATCGTCCCAAACAAATGGTACGCCCTTACGGGTTAGATTTATCATCGGACCCGCAATTTTTGAGAAACCCCAGATAAAACGTCAATAATAACCGGCCAATCCCAAGAAGCTGCACACCTCAGTCGGTGTCGTGGGTTGTCCCCACTCTTTCACCACTGAAACCTTACTAGGATCCATCGATATTCTTATTTCCAACACAATATGCCCAAGAAACTGAACTTCCCAAAGCCAAGACCCACATTTCTCATATTTCGCATACAACTGATGCTCACGTAGTGTCTGTAGGACCCGTCGTAAATGCTCGGCATGCTCCTCCTTAGTTTGAGAATAAATCAGGATGTCATCTATGAAAATAATGACAAACTGGTCTAAGAAATCTCTGAACACCCTATTCATTAAGTCCGTGAATACAGCTAGCGCATTAGTCATCCCAAACGGCATAACTCAAAACTCATACGATCCATATCTGGTTAAGAAGGCAATCTTTGAAACGTCCAGCTCCCTGATATGCAGTTGATGATAACCAAACCTTAAGTTTATTTTCGAGAAGTTGGATGATCATCTCAACTGATTAAACAAGTCATCGATTCTATACAACAGATACTTATTCCGTATCATGACTTTGTTAAGCTCCCGATAATCCACGCACAACCATAAATAATCGTCTTGCTTCTTTACAAATAACACCGGGGCACCCTAAGGCAACGTACTCCTGCGGATGAACCCTGCCCCAAAAGCTGTTCTATTTAATCTGCATGCTCCCTCATCTCTGCTGGAGCCATATAGTAAGGCGCACGAGCAATATACCGAGTGCTCGGCGCTAAATAAATCTCAAACTCGATCTCCCTACTGGGAGGTAGTCCTGGTATCTCCTGTCATACATCCACAAACTCACAAACTATCGGTATCGAATCAAGGGATATTACTACTCCCATAGAGGTCTCCTCCTTTATATAATACAAATGAGTAGACGCCCCTCCCTCGGAATGAGGCATCGCCACAAGGAACATCTCATATCCCTGGCCCTATATGCAACAAGCCAATCCACGGCGATAATCACATCATACTCGAACATGTCCAAAATAAGTAAATTCATGGATAAAATTAGACTCTCAATCTCTATACTCACACTACAACTTATAAAGAAAATAGGTGTTCCACTACCCATTGGTGAGTCATAAGTAACGGTGTTGTCGGCCAAGTCTGATAACTCCGTGGCTCATGAAAATATAGTGGCTGAAAATTGATGTGAGGCCCCCGTGTCAAATAGAATGCGCCCCATAGCCCCATAGATAGAAAATATACCCTCAATCGCGGGCGTGGATGCTGAACCGCTGCCTAATGGACGTTATACACACGCATGTATTATCCCTGATGTGCTGGAATCTCAGGTAATGCTAGCACCTGAGCTGGTTCTGGTAGAGCGACTGGTGGAAATACCGATCTCTGTGGCTCCTAACGAGCTCCCTGTTGAGGAAATTTTCCCTTATCAGGACAATCCTGTCTTTTGTGTCTAGTCTTGCCACACACAAAATATCTCCCAGTAATCTTTCCCCTATTTTGTCCCTGCTATCCCCGACCCTGCTGGCCGTTACCACCTCTCCTTTGGCCCTGATGGCCCTGCTGCTGACCCTGATGGCCCTGCTGCCCCTGACTATTACCCCTTGCCCAAAGTGAAATCCTCTGGATCGTAGAAATTTAGTATAGTCCCCGAGTTGGTAACCCTGTTCACCCTGGCATTGCTGACTCTAACCTGGCTGTGTCTTGTTACAACCGCCCCTACCACTCTTGCCCTACTGGATAGACTCAATCCCCCGCTTGTCACCCTTAGCATGTAAGCAGTTATCCTGGTAGTGTAGCATTTCAGCATTGAGAACATCTGCATAAGTATGCAATGAAAGATTGCCCAATAAGTGCTGGCGAATCTTCCAATTCAAGCCATCTGTGAACATATGAATTCTCTTTTCTTCAGTAGGCACCTCTCCTGGCACCAAATTAGTCAGCCTAGTAAATTCCTCCTCATATTCTGCCACTATCCTTCCTTCTTAGGTTAGGTTGAGTAATTTTCACCTCATCTCAGTCTGAACGATGAAGGGAAAGTATTTATGATCAAACCGCACCTAGAAGTCCGGGATAATCATAGTGTCTCTCTCATCGGTGGTAGTAATAGATTCCCATAATTGTAGAGCTACCCTGACTAACTTAAATGTAGCCTGTATCTGACACTGAATCTCTGTGCTTTCAAACATTCACAAGTTCCTCTGGATGTCCTTCTTTTATTGGCTAGCACCCACGATATGAGAACCTCCTTGAAACTCGGGTGGATGCGCCTTTTAAAAAGCATCCTTAAAACGTTCCCAAGCAGTAGGAAACACCTTCCCTGGTGCGGATGGCGCAGCTGGTGCCTGTTGAACAATAGATAAAGCTATGTTGACTGCCTGAGCAACAATGGCATCAACTTCTGCAGCATTCATTGTACCCTGAGCTGGGGTAGGCTGAGGTGCACGTCGAGGAGGCATTTGGAAAGATAGAAATTTTTACCAGTATTCAATTTAAATTTTAAAGAATAGATAAAGATCGTATATACGCAAATAAGGACATGATAGTTCTAATGATAGGGCTCTATATCAAAGAACGCTAAGCTGAAATCATAATAAACCGTTCAGATCCTAAAAGACTCTAGAACCTGATGCTCTGATACTACCTGTAACACCTCGCTTAATTAAATACCAGGTGATCAGTCCTATACCAAATTAAGAATTTACAGTTGGTTCATTCTTAGCATCACTGCTTAAAAACATTTTTTTAACTCACCTAATATCCAACTAAGCAGGTGTTAAAAAGTTTATTCCAAATTTTAATATAATTAAAATTTCCATTTTTAAAACATAAACCATTATATACAATTCATTCACGCCATGAGTATATAACTAAATAATATCAAAGCTGAAGTAAATGCCACTGGAATAAAACTCTCCAGTTTAAATATCCCAATACAAAACCACATCACAAATCAAATGTTCCAAAATCGACATAAGAACTTAATCTATCTGAGATAGAGAAAAAATAACTAGAATCCTCTTGGGCGATATGCCCTAAATGAAAGATCAACTACAGAGTATGAATCAATGAATATGAAAGTATCTAAATAAAGTCCAAAACTCCACGGCATATATATCTCGGCAAAATTCTCAGTCCTCTATGGTTAGTGTCCCTGTGGCTGGACACCTGATATAGGAGATACAAGAGAGAAGAGAATATACAAGAAAACAAGTCAGAGCCCGATTGTAAAATAGTTTAGAAAACAACAAGTGAATAAATGATATATTCATCAATTATTATATACATGTTAGATTTATCGGACTCTCTCTTGAGATTCTTACCTTTCATCTAGAGTGCACACCTAACGTACCTTAAAACCATACTAGTTATTATTTCCACGCTAACTAGTTCATATTAGTGCCAACTAACCATAGCCCATGTCTATCCCATGTATTTCTCTCATAACACACACACACACACACACACACACACACACACACATATATATATATATATATATATATAACATGGATAAGACCTTTTTCAATTCAATGTAATTAAGTATTCACCTACTTAATTCTTTTCAGATTTCATTATCTTTCATGTCTACTTAATTCACACACTAAACACTATCACAAGTATATATACATACATTCGCTCTATTATATATATAGTAAACTCCATCCCGAGGCTTAGCTGCGGTGCATGCATACTCCCATCAATAGCAAGTAAACTAGGTATATCATACACATAAATTAAACAAACAATAGGTATACACATCAACCTATTAAAATTCGGTACACAATCGACCAATATTATTTTAGGATTTCATCCTACCCCAAGTACCCGTCGTATTTCTCGAATACCATACGTACTTGTTATTCACGATTTTCATTGTATTTCTCGAATAACGTCGTATTTGAGATATATACAAGTACGTATGGTATTCGAGAAATACGACAGGTACTTGGGGTAGGAAATACGACGGTATTCTCTTAATCATATTATTTTTATGTATATATCTCTCACATTATTTTATTCCTCAATTTTTATATAATTTTCCAATGTTAACCCAAGTCCCACACTCCTTGTTAATGTACCAAAATTATTCAAGACCTACTGGGGCTAAAAATACAATTTTTTCAAACTGTTCTGGACTAAAACAGAAATTCTGGAATCTCGTTAGAAAGCCAAAAATCTCGTTCAAACGACAGCATGTCTCATTCGAACGAGATCAGCGTCATTCCAGTTCGTCTTCAACCTCAGTTTTCTACGATTTTCTTCAAGTTATTTCACCCAAACCCTTCTGGATTATATTCTACCGAAACCCAGATTTGCTAACTTTGTTCTAACATCTTCAAGGGTTATTTTTATATAAGAATAACATCAAATTCATATGTTCATAAGGGTATTATCATCACACCCATTAAATCTTTAAAACTCCCATTTCCCTAAATCCTAAATTTTTATACCTCTTAAGAACCCATAATTTAGAATTATCATTTCATAACTAAATCATCAAATTTCCATATTCAACATGAGTAGAATTCATCTACATGTAATTCCTAACATCATTTTCATATTAACAATAAACAAATAAATCCTCTACATGTAAAACCTATCCGTTTCTATGTTCATAATTTCTACATGTATATCCATTTTCATGTTCATAGTCTCTATATGTATAAATATCCAACAACATGAATTTTCCTATCCATTAAACTTGATTTATCAATCATCTTAATCTCAAATTCACAAGTTCATAAATCTAAAAAGAAATCATATTCTAACATGGATAATATAAGCACCAAAATAGAGCAAGAATTACACTTGCCTTATGTGTAGGTATGAACCTTTGGAGAAGACAAGTGTTTAACACCTCTTGTTACTTTTTTCGGAGACAATCCGGTGGTGGTGCAAGGTGTAGAGATGGTGGTTGTCTCCTTAGTTTGACCTAGACGACTCTTCCTTTCCAAGTAACCATTCTTCTCTTCGAGATAACTTTTCACTTTCTCTCTAAGACTTTTCACTCTCTCTCAAAAGACCTCACTGTGTTTTGTTGAAATGAATCTTATGTACATCTAAACTTACACATATATAATAAGTCTCCAAGGTTACCTAAAAGACAAAAAACATAGGTACTATTCACCTCCCAAGCAAAATGACTAAAATACCCTTTCGGGGTATCTTTTCATCTTCCAAATGACCCGAGACCCAAAATAAATTCTCGGGTAGACTTTTCTGCCTATTTTGACCCTTCTAAACTGAACGGCGCACTCGAAATCATAATTCAAATGACGTAAAAATAAATATCATTTTAAGTCCCAATTTTAGTCCCGACACGACTCGTAAGTGCGTCCCGACTTAATTTCTATTATTGCAGTATTTGTAGCTTCTGACAATAATTATTATTTCCACATATTACTTTTATATCACTAAGTAATGTTTCAAAATCATATATTCAAAATCATTTATTACTTTAATTTCTAGTAATATTTAATCCGTATTAATCCCGATTAATTTGTTATAATTACTGCCAATTAATTCCCATTTATTTAGCCCATTAACTTTTAATTAATCTCATATTAAATGTCATTAAAATTATGAGGTATTACATATCCCTTTGGCCGGCTTCGCTAGAAATATGACTATGCCTCTATGGAAGGTTATACTACTAGTGCAGACTAAGAACATCTCGAAGCTAATCGAATTCTTAATGGTGGACATGTACTCCACTACAATGATATCCTGGGATGAGGTTATCCTCTATACTTATCACCAAAAGATAAAATGCACACCGATAGGGGTATAATGGAGATAAGGGGAAATCAAGCTATTTCTTAGTAATGCTTTATCATTGACATCAGTCCTGTAAAAGAAAATAAGAAAGAGAAAGTGGTCGCCGATGAACCGTCCAAAGACGGGCTACCCCGTCCAAGTAGAAACTAAATTATGGAAGGTAGAGAATGGAATAAATAAGAGTGGATCCCGCAGATTGAGTCATGGAACCACTTTAAGAAGTCATGCTCAAAGACTCACACCCAAAGACGACATTTCTAATCAGCAACTCACTTACCAATCAAGTAAATGAAGAACTGACCTCTTATTTTTAAATAGAATTAAGACATATTCTCTTAGCAACCTTATGATATGTTTGGGATTGATCCTGAAGTCATGTTCCATCAACTTCACGTGGATCCAACATTATCTATAATGATGGAAAAGGTACGTCAAATAGCCCTAGAAAAAGGCTGAGGTTGCGGAAGAAAAAGTGGGAAAACTTCTGGAGGCAAGGGCCATTAAACAAGTTCAATTACCCAAGTGGCTGTCTAACCCAGTGGTTCTTAAGAATAGTCATAAAAAGTGGAGTGTCTTCATACACTTCACCGATCTCAACGAACCTTATCCTAAAGAAAACTTTCCTCTACCAAAGATTCACTAGTTAGTTGATGCTACAACTAATCACGAACGTATGAGTTTCCTAGATGCATACTATGGATATCATCGGATCCCTTTATTCGGTACCAACTAGGAAAATACGTCATTCATTACCACCCTTTGCTCGTACTACTACATGGTTATTCCATTTGGATTCTAGAATGTAGGAGCAATTTACCAGCAGTTGGTCACCAAGATGTTCAGACACCAACTGGGTGACTCAATAGATATCTATATAGATGATATACTCGTTAAGAGAAAGCATAAAGGCGATTATATATAGAACTTAAAAAAGACATCCGAGGTCCAAAGATACTATAATATGAAACTTAAAGTTTATAAATTTTCCTTTGGAGTATAGTCTTGGAAGTTCCTGGGCTACCTGATCAGCCAAAGGGAAATCGAGGCAAACCCCGACCATATTGAGACGATAAATACTGTCCAGTTACCAGAAATATTCAAAGATGTTCAAAACTTGATCGGAATGTTAATAATACTCAATCGATTCATCTTAAATAGATTTTAATCTTAATAGTGCGCAACCCCAACCACAAGTAGATTATAAGTCCTCTAAGAAATGCAAACCATTCTTTCAGCTATTGAAGAAAGAAAAGGTCCTGGATTGGAATGAAGAATGTATAAAAGTACTTGAGGAGTTTAAGATTTATGTAAGTCGATTACTACTACTTGTGGTCCTAAATTTGGGAGATCCAGTTTATCTATATCTCGTTGTGTTTGACCATACAATTATCTCAGCCTTAATGTGCGAAAGGCAGAGAACCAAGCGTTGATTTATTATGTTATCAAGACGATACTAGACGTCTAAAACCTCAAATTTCATCTGGAGAATATAGCTTACTCTTTGATAATATTTTCGTAGAGGTTGAAGCATTATTT